>QRFJ01001073.1:136734-183037 GCA_006176705.1 Cocos nucifera | reverse complement strand
TTGACTATGCATAGAAACCTTTCATCATTGAATTAGAAATTCAAGTAGTCTGGTACCAAAGCACACTGAGCCGTTTGCAAGCCACCATGGTGATCTCAGGTCTAAAGGACACTTATACCCATATCCTATCAGAGCAATTCTCGATAGTAGAATACTTTGGAATTGATCATGTTTTGTGATGATGTATCCTTATATCTCACCTGTATACCATACCAGTGCTCCATACTTCTTGGTTAAGAGAACAACCAACTTATATGGCATCCAACAATCTATACTCGATAAACGTTGTCGTCCTAATTAACAACGTATCATTTGATCATGAATAGTTTAAGGACTAATCGATAAATCCTCTCTTTATCGAAACTAAATAGTCCTAAGAACTTCATCACAACAAAAAAATTTATTAGAAGATGTAGACTTTATGATGAAAATATCAGAATATTTATTTTATTTAACAATAAATCATTTATAATTATAAAATAGTACAACTATCAATAGGCTGATGATTGGCTTTGGGACATAATTCGGAACACCAATCTTATCTCGAGGCTCTTGAGCCCCCTTGGCTCTCCTTGAGACTTGCTCTCAGTCTCCTTGAGATGCCTATTGATACTTTTTACTGAGATACCTTTCTTGACTACTGTACCATCGATCCTCTCTCAGTCCCATGCCTTCAGAAAAATACTGCTGTAGCACTCCAGTGCTTCCTGCTTTGTCTCGACACCGTCTCCTCATAGATATCCAGGTCCTCTCTTGCTGTACACAAACCATCCTCCTTCTGAACTGCGACTCTTCCTAGTGCTCTTATAGAAGAAACTTAATCCAAGATCAGTTGTCCAGCCCTAACCTACTGGACCTCCACTATCACATCTTCCATCTTGGATACTCTGCAACTCTACGAGCACCTCCAAAACCATCGAGGATCTTCGCCTCCTCTGAACCTGCTACGATGCTTCATGGATCAATCATCTCCGTTACCTCCAAGGCTTTGTAAATCCATGCACTAGTGAAACCACTGAATGCATCCCCGACTAGTTTCTCGCCTTCTTGCAACCAAAGAATGTATAGTCACTTCTTCAGCTTTCTTTCAACCATTACCCCTTGGGCTTTGGAAAATTGGTTCCTTCCCACGCTGTCCATCTTCTTAGAGAACCCTCATCACCTAACCATCATACACCCTAGTCTTTCCATCAAGATCGACCAATAAATCATGCAACCAAACCTTCCACCCCAAAAAAATTCTTTTCGTTAATCCTCTCAACCTTCACCTTCATCCCACTGCTCTCGGTTGGCCAAACTACAACATTAACAAAGGAATATATGAGACATACTATGGAATAGGGGTGCTGATTTTTGATTTCTTTTTGTATAACTTTTTCTTCGCTTCCACGCACCATCGGGCTCTAATACGAATTTTTGAAACCTGATATCACTTTGATACCAATTGTTAAAATCTGATATCGCTTTGATACAAATTGTTGTAATATTCGGTAGCTCTAATACCAAATGTTAAGAACCATAGTACTGATTTGATACCATGTTGCGGAAATCTAGGATCTTTAGCATGGACCTAAGGAGATCTTTGATATTCTCTAGGGATAGTGAACCACCAATCCATCACCTAGATCTATGATGGGGTGCCTCCCTCGTAAGGCTTGAGCGAGGCGCCCCCCTCTCTAGGTCTTCTTGAAGAACCCTAGGGCGACAACACTAGAGAGGAGAGAGAAAAGATCTGTATTCTAATTCTTTTTGTAATGAAACCCTAACACAACCTATATATTTATACATAGCTATTAGGCCCAACCAAAAACTCTCCTGGCTAACCCAATACATAAAAGCACTCACTAAGCCATGTACACCCATGTTCTCCCATGCTCTTATCCCCTAATCATCTCTCTCTGGACATAGAGGAAGTACTAAAGAGGTTTAGTATGGAAAACTCTAAGAGGGGATTAATACCCTTCAGACATGGTATTCATCTTTCCAAGAAGATGTGCCCTAGCACACCTGAGGAAATAGAATGCATGA
Source organism: Cocos nucifera (assembly GCA_006176705.1). NCBI lineage: Eukaryota > Viridiplantae > Streptophyta > Magnoliopsida > Arecales > Arecaceae > Cocos > Cocos nucifera. The sequence continues at coordinate 181,009 of QRFJ01001073.1, read as the reverse complement.
GCAAGATCCCTTATGCTTCTGCAATAGGGAGCCTCATGTATGCCATGCTATATACACGACCTGATATAGCCCATGCTGTGAGTGTCACAAGCAGATATCAGTCAAATCTAGATGAAGAACACTGGACTTCTATGAAATGTATCCTTAAGTACTTGAGAAGAACTAAGGATATGATGTTGGTCTTTGGTAATGGAGAACTCCAAGTCCAGGGATACACAGACTCAAATTTCATGTCCGATATAGATGATCGAAAGTCGACATCTGAAAGTCTGTTTGTGTGCAATGGTGGAGCTGTTAGCTGAAAGAATTCTAAGCAAACGGTGATAGCAGATTCCACCATGGAAGCAGAATATATCACTGCATCAGAGGCTGCAAAGAAAGCATTCTGGTACAAGAAGTTTGCTGCAGAAATCGGAGTAATGCCATCAGATGCCATTCCTCTATACTGCGACAACAATGGCACCATAGCCCTTGCTAAGGAGCCAAGGTCTCACCAGAAATCCAAGCACATTGAGCGGCGATACCACCTCATCCACGATTACCTCGAGAAGGGTTATGTCGAGGTCAAGAGAGTCAACTCCACAGATAATGTGGCAGACCCACTTACAAAGCCGTTGGACCAGCAGAAGATCGAAGCCCACCTTGAGAAGATGGAACTTAGACTTGTAGCCAATTGGCTTTAGGACAAGTGGGAGATTGTTAGATATATGTGCCCTAGAAGCCAGAATTGGCTGACACTTGTAATACACTTCTAGGGGCAAAATTATAATTTTGACTAATATCAATAAAATGGATTATTTTCTATCACATATGTGTATTTAGTGACTGTGATACATCCTTTGAGTTAATGGTAATGATAATTCATATTTTCAAGAGTTGAAAATTTAAGACATGAATAATCATTATTAACTCATAAAATGCTTCCGACCATAGGATCATCACGAGGATGATGATTGATCCGGAAGGTTGGTGTACAATCACTTTTCTTTAGTAGATGAGTCTTAAGTCTACGGTTTGGAGACATCAGAGCGAGAGTACAGATACTCGTTAGAGAACGAGGGCACTGAGCATGACCACCTCGAGTAGTCATTAGGGAGTCTACCTTCTCGTCAATGACTGACTCGATGCTGCAGTAGTGTGTCTGGTTCTTTGACCTGAGGTGCATCGGCAGTTCACCTTGAGGGTGTTATAGTTTGACTACACCATTACTCGATCTCCTAGCCATATGGAACCCTGAGGTGTATGTTGGCTATAGCATGTTCATTGTAGGAACTGGATAGCATCAAGATGGAATCTATCTACCTCGATGGTAGAGGAGCAGCCCTATGATGATCATGAGAATCAAGTCCAAAAGTCCATGGCCATGGCAGAGTGAAATAATAGAAAGAGTTTCTATTTAGATTTTCACATCGGACTTCGAATCGAATGGTTACATCATATGATAGAGACTAGGGTTTGATGAGTTCACCTTAACCCTAATCTGATCGGGGCTCAAGATAGAAGAACTTAATCACACAGGTAGCTGCACCAAGAGGTTCGCATTCAGCTCTGATGGGTTGCCACCATATACTGTTAGGTGTCACTGGTGGATTTTGGGAGCAATTAGAATGATTTAGATGATCGATCATTCTAGCTGTTCGAATCAGAAGAGTTCTGATCCATCGAAAGGAGTTTCGATGATGTCGATGATAGAGACATGACATATCGCATTACCATACAGAACTGAACCTAACTGGGTCACACAAACAAGGGTTTGAATCTGGTGATCATCAATTGAACTGATCTAGTTCAATTGATCTGAATGAGATTCAATTAGGTTCAAGAAAATCGTGCTAGCACTCGATTGAACCTAACGTTCTTCTTTTACTATCATAAATAAGTTGTCCTGTCTGAGCCAAAGGAGTTTGTGCTCAATCAGAGGCCTTCATATGGTCTGACTGGAGGTTGTCCAAGTCAAAAAAGGTTGTCTTATTTTGTAAGACATTACCTGCCATTTTTGGTCACCTGCCATTTCTTGTTCTTTGACTTTGGTCAAAAGTCTACCTTTGACTGGTCAAATGTTGACCATTGATACTTTGACTTCTGTCCACATGTCATGCACCTATTGGAGAGCTGGTAGGGGCCTGTCCCCTACTAGAACCTAGCAAGGAAGAGGGCGCATGCCACCCTTGGCGTGTGCCCAAGCTGGAGGCGCCCTAGGAGTCCCTGTTGGACAGGGACTCCATCTCCTTTTTGGATTCCAATTAGAGTTCTCCTAAGAACCAACTTTGACTGATCTTAGGCACCCTCTAAGGAGGAATCCAGGGGACTCTATTCCCACCAATCAGATTTAGATCTGATTTCACAAAGAGTTGTGATTGGTTGGGAAGAAGAGGAGTTGGATCACAGTTAGTCTATAAATAAGACCCTGCGCCCAACTCAAAGAGAATCTGAATTAATTGAGATCTCCACACCCCAAGGCCTTTTCTCCTCTCCTCCTCCATGCCAAAGCATCTTCTCCCTCTCCTCTCTACGTCCAAAAGGGTTTTGGAACCTTGGTTGGTGCAATCTAGACAAGAGAAAGGTGAGTGAAAGCTAGAAGGCTGCGCTGCTGCAAAGGACGACTGCTGATCTTCAAAAGGAGTTTTGAAGATCCTCCAGATCTGATTTCTGGAGACATGATAGAGAAGAAGAGGATCTCCAGATCCAGCCTGAGTGGATACTGGTAGAGGCCAGGCACTTGCGTGGCTTGATCCAGAACCTTTCGCTGCTTACAAGATCATCAACGGATAATAGGATTACCCACTTCAAGGTAAATTAAATCTAATTTAATTTATCTAATTTTATTTTAATTTTTAAAATAATAATAATCAGATCTGAAACATCTTTGATCTGATCTGGATTAAAGAAAAAAAAATTTTGAAATATATCTCTTGATCTAAGCAAATCTGAACGAATCTAGTCCGAAAAATCAGAATTTTCCTTCATAAACCCCCTACAGAAATAGGATCTAATGCAACATGCATGCAATGAAATTTAAAATAAAGAAACAAACAGTAGCAGTAAAACTATTTTACTAATCTACGTGTTCAGAACATGTTACCTTTACATGGGTAGTTGATCTCCATAATTTAATCACCACCAGAAAGATCTGATCATCATGATGCAGCCACACACGTGTCTAGTCTCCATGGATGGTCCACACAAGGTCCTGATCCCGATCGGCTCCTCCTGAGTGCTAGCTCGATATAGGATCGTTCGATGGTTGATGCTGATCGAACTCCTTTGATCTTCCTCCACCAAATCTTTAGATGCTCTGAATCAATAGTAGAGGGAGATAAGATGTTGAGAAGGTACTCTAGAAAATTTTGTTAAGATTTGACACTCAGATCTCATGAAACCCCTTTTTGAATCCTAGGTAGAAACCCTAGGACAGCTTTCACCAAAAGCCCTTGTGCCCTCTCTTTCTCTTGGTTCTTCTACTCTCTAATTTTTATATTATTTTCTTATGTAAGGGAGAGGCTCATGCATGTAGAGGAGAGTTTCTTTCAGATTATTTTCATCCAAAAAAATTTTGGGATTTAATAGAAGCACAAAACAAAAGGTGAGGTTGTCCATTCAAATTCAAACTCCATTTGAATTTGAATGGCAACCAACTTGTTCTTATCCCTTTAGGACATGGGAAAGGAGTATATGAGGCCTCTTGTACATGGAAAAATCATTGAGAACTCTAAATTCTCTTGGAGAATGGAATGAAGCAAGGATGAGGTGAGTTGGCGAGTAGACTAGTCAAACTAGTCTTAATAAAACCTTATCCAATTGAACCCATTCCAATCCAAATTGACTAGGCCCAATTATACCAAATCAAACCCAACTTATTTAGACTTAGTTAGATTTACTTAAATCTTAATCAAATAAAAAATTAATTAAGCCCAATACCTGATCAAATTAGGGATCAAACCTCCTCGATGATTAGGTTATCTTATAACCTAATCAGGTCAAATCCAACTGAATCCAATTTAATTGAACTTGATCCAAAAATAATTACTCCATCAAATTAAGTTAATTAGCAATCAAATAATTAATTAAACCTCTCATAAATATAGAGTCCAAATCTAGTGATTGTCCAGACAACAGAGTCCTATCAAAATGAAACTCTTGATCGAAGAGTCCCAATAGTTTGGGACTCTTGATCCCGGTGTCCGAAATAAGTGAAACTCATGATCACAAAGTCCCAGACTAGTAGGACTCTTGATCACAGAATTCCAAACGAGTGGGACTCAAAGTCCCAAAGCAGTAGGACTCTTAGTCGAGGAGTCCTAGTCCAGTAGGACTCTTGATCATGGAGTCCTAGTCCAATGAAACTCCTGATCATAGAGTCCTAGACAAGTAGAACTTAGAGTTTCAGTCCAGTAGGACTCTCGATTGAAGAGTCTCAATCTAGTGAGACTCTTAACCATAGAGTCCTAGTCCAGTGGGACTCTTCATTAGCCATCAGATCATGTAAGAACCTCTAATGCATATAACCCTACAGGTTCAAACTTAAGCCGGTAGCATAGGAACCAATTCCTATACTAATCAAAGTGACCATCTAGCAATGGTACTTGATATTTGAATAGGTCAAATAGTCACAATCGTAACACTTAAAACCTACGTGAATATGGTTACCGCATAATTCATCTCTTTGACCTCTATGTATAGAATGACTCAGAGTTAAACTATCAACCCTGAAAAATACGTCCAAATCATGTCTCAAAGCAATCAGTCCTATGACCCCTCATTAGGACTACCCTAGCAAGAATTTACTAAATTAAAATACAATTGAACACAGTTCCTAAAACTAAAAGTGGTCAATCTCATCTTGATACACGCACCGACTCCTCAAGTACTTGATTGTGCCTAAAAATCTTTCATCACTGAATTAGAAATTCTGATAGTTTGACACTAAAGCATAGTGAGTTGCTTGAAAGTCATCATGGTGATCTTAAGTCAGAGGGATACTTAAACCCATATTACATCAGAGCAAATCTTGACAGCAAAAAAGCTCCAAAGTGGGTTGCATTCAATGTAGATGTACCCCTATATCTCACCTCCATGCCATACCAGTGTCTCCATACTCCTTGGTTAAGAGGACAATCAATCCATATGGCACACAATGACCTACACTCGATAAATGTTGTCGTTCTTAGTAACAATATATCATTTGATCACGAACTAGTTTAAGGACTAAACGATAAATCCTCCTTTATCGAATCTAAATAGTCCAAAGGACTTCACCACAATACAGGAGTTCATTAGAAGATGTGAGAATTTATGATGTAAAATGCTAAAATAAATTTTATTTATTAATAATTTATATACAATACAAGAAATAGTACAACTGTTAATAGACTGATTATTGACTTTGGGATACTATTCCCAACAATCTTCCACTTGGACTAAAGCCAATCGGTGTAGTATATAATATCCATCTTCGACTTGAAGTCGCCAAACTCCACCATAATGACTTTAGTGAATGGGTTATCTAGGTTCTTTCCATCGATCTTCTAAAGATCGACATCATCTCGATCTATGATCTCCTAGATAAGATGGTAGCAATGTAGAATATGCTTCGTTCACTAGTGTGCCTTTGGTTTCTTTGCCTGAGCAATGGCTCCAGAGCTATCGTAGTAGAGCAGAACTAGACCATCAAGGAAGGATGCTACTTCGAGCTCGATAATGAATTTTCTTAGTCACACCACTTCTTTCGCAGCATTTGATACAGCAATATACTCCATTTCACAAACTAAGTCGACCACAGTGTGCTACTTGGAACTCTTCTAGCAGATAGCTCTACCATTAAGGATAAACACATATCCCAACACACTTTTGCTATCATCATGATCAAACTAAAAACTAGAGTTTGTAAATCTCACAAGTCTCAAGTCCGACTCATCATAAACAAGCCACTAGTCCTTAGTATTTTTTAAATACTTCAAGATGGTTTTAACAACCTTCCAGTAGTTCTCTCTTGGATCAGATTGGTATCTACTCACTACTCCAAGTGAGTATACCACATCTGATCCCGTACATGTCATGACATACATGATAGAATACACTACTGAAGCATATGAAATTCTACTTATACACTCTCTCTCTCTTGAGGTATTGTCGGACAATCCCTCTTCAAGAGAGAAATTTCATGATCTATTGGTAGATAGTCTTTTTTGGAATTCTCCATGCTGAACCTCTTCAGCATGGTATCAATATATGTAGACTAGATAACCCGAGCAACCTTTTAGATCTATCTTTATAGATCTTCATCTCTAGGATGTAGGAAGCTTCTCTCAGATCCTTCATGGAGAACTATGATGATAGCCAAATCTTTATTTCTTATATTGCAAGGACATTATTTTCGATTAAGAGAATATCATTCACATATAATACTAAGAATACTACTACTGGACCATTAGCCCACTTACATATGCAGGGCTCTTCTCCATTCTTAACTAAGCCATACGTCTTGATTGTCCTATCAAAACATATATTTCAATTTCGAGATGCCTGCTTCAGTCCATAAATGAATCTTTGAAGTCTACACATCTTAGACTCATCTGTGGATGTGAATCTTTCAAGTTATATCATATACACCTCTTTGTCCAACTCTTCATTTAGAAAAGCTATCTTCACATCTATCTACCAGGTTTCATAGTCCAGATGGACAGCGATCACAAGCATGATCCAAATAGACTTGAGCATTGCCACAGGAGAAAATGTCTCATCATAGTCTATACCATAACATTGATGATACCTCTTGGCAACCAGATGGACATTATAGGTCTCCACCTTTCCATCTATGCCCCTTTTTCTCTTGAAGACCCACTTACATCCTATGGGTTTTACCCCTTCGGATGGATCAACCAATGTCCATACATCGTTGACCTTCATGGACTCTATTTTGGATTTCATGACCTCAAGCCATTTCTTAGAGTTGAGCCTCTATATTGCATCCATGTAAGTGATCGAATCCTCGTTGTTCTCATTAAGTTCAACAGGATCACCATCTCGAACTGAGAAATCATAGTATCTGTCCGACTAATGTGGTACTTTACCAAACCATCTTAAGGGTGCAGATTCATTGGGCTCTGGGTCTGATCTAATCAAATCCAACTCAGATTCAACTACATGTGTTGGTTTTTTCACCTACCGAACTTCCTCAAGTTCGATCTTAGAGGCATTAGTTCCTTCACCAAGGAACTTCTTTTTTAAAAAGACTATCTTAAGACTAACAAACATCTTTTATTCATCAGCTAAGTAGAAGTAATATTTTTTGGTCTTTTTTGGGTACCCTATAAAAATACACTTGTCAAATCTAGGTCCAAGCTTGTCCGTTACTAAACATTTTACATAAATCGGACACTCCCAAACCCTATGGTGCGATAGTACTGGCTGCTTACGCCCTATCCACATCTCATATGGCATTTTGGAAACAGACTTACTCGAAACCTATTTAAAAGGTAACAAGATGACTTAAGCACGTATCCCTAGAGGAAGATCGGCAGACCAATAAATTCCATCATGGATCGAACCATGTCCAACAGGATCCGATTCCTCCTTTTAGACACATTATTATGCTATGGTATTCCAGGAGGAGTCCATTGGAAGATAATCCCATTCTCTCATAGATATGTCAGAAATTTGCAAGAATGGTACTCACCCCCTTGGTTAGATCGAAGAGTTTTAATACTCTTCCTAGTTTGCTTTTCTACCTCATTATGGAATAGTTTAAATATTTTAAATGACTCTGACTTATACTTCATTAAATAGATATACCCATATCTCGATACGTCATCCGTGAAGATTATGAAAAAGAAATATCTACCTCTAGCACTTGAGCTCATGGGTCCACATGCATCAGTATGTACTAGACCTAAGAGTTTACTAGCTCACTCACACTTTTCAGTAAAAGATGACTTGGTATTTTACCAAGAAGATAGGACTCACAGGTTGAAAGTGATTCACAATCACCAACTTCAAAAATTCCTTCTTGAGCCAATCTGTTTATTCTGTTCTTGTTGATATGACCTAGCCTATAGTACCAAAGGTAGACTTCTAACACATCATCTAATCTAAGATGTTTACTAGAGAATTGGACCACGTTAGCAGGCTGTGATAGTAAGTAAATACTATTATTCAATTATCCAACACAAACCGTAATACCACTCAAAATGATATTACAAAAAAAAAATTTATTAAAAATTGATAACTATTCTTGGCCAAAAGGCCTATAGAAATAACATTCAATAAAAAAATTGGACAAAAGTGATAATTACTAAGAATAATGCTATGAGAATTGATTACAAGATTCATGATTCCTAAAGCTAGAACTAGAACTTGTCTTCCATCTCCAATGTTTAGGAACCTCTCACCTTCTTCAAATCTCCTACTAACCTACAAATCCTACATCTAACTATAAATATGATAAGAGCTTTCGGTATCTAATACCCATGCAATAGTATCACATATAGAGAAGTTTCAAGGTATTATTATATAATTACCTCGGCCTGTTCGGATCTAGGGAGGCAATGTACTAAGGATAGTTCCTCTTTCAATGCCCCTTCTTCTTACAAAAGAAGCACTCCACCTAGCTCTGATCGGGCTTGCACTTCTTGGTCTGATCCTATGCAAATATTCCAGCATGTAGTTGTACCTTCTTATTCTTCTTCTTGTTCTTCTTCCATTTCTTAAAGGATCGATGATCAAAAGAAGACCCTCCCACTACATTCACCATCATCTTATGGAGCTGGTGATCCTTCTCAAAGTTCTACAGCAACCCCAATAAACCATAGTAGTGTTAGATATATGTGCCCTATAAGCCAGAATTGGTTGACACTTGTAATACACTTCTAGGGGCAAAATTATAATTTTGACTAATATTAATAAAATGGGTTATTTTCTATCACATATGTGTATTTAGTGTCTGTGATACATCCTTTGAGTTAATGGTAATGATAATTCATATTTTCAAGAGTTGAAAATTTAAGACATGAATAATCATTATTAACTCATAAAATGCTCCCAACCATAGGATCATCATGAGGATGGTGATTGATCTGGAAGGTTGGTGTACAATCGCTTCTCTTTAGTAGATGAGTCTTGAGTCTACGGTGTGGAGACACCGAAGTGAGAGTACAGGTACTCGTTAGAGAACGAGGGCACTGAGCGTGACCACCTCGAGTAGTCATTAGGGAGTCTACCTTCTCGTCAATGACTGACTCGATGCTGCAGTGGTGTGTCTGGTTCTTTGACCTGAGGTGCATCGACAGTTCACCTTGAGGGTGTTATAGTTTGACTACACCATTACTCGATCTCCTAGCCATATGGAATCCTGAGGTGTATGTTGGCTATAGCATGTTCATTGTAGGAACTGGATAGCATCAAGATGGAATCTATCTACCTCGGTGGTAGAGGAGCAGCCCTATGATAATCATGAGAATCAAGTTCAGAAGTCCATGGCCATGGTAGAGTGAAATAATAGAAAGAGTTTCTATTTAGATTTTCACATCAGACTCGAATCGAATGATTACATCATATGATAGAAACTAGGGTTTGACGAGTTCACCTTAACCCTAATCTGATCGGGGCTCAAGATAGAAGAACTTAATCACACAAGTAGATACACCAAGAGGTTCGCATTCAGCTCTGATGGGTTGCCACCATATACTGCTAGGTGTCACTGGTGGATTTTGGGAGCAATTAGAATGATTTAGATGATCGATCATTCTAGCTGTTCGAATCAGAAGAGTTCTGATCCATCAAAAGGAGTTTCGATGATGTCGATGATAGAGATCATGACATATCCCATTACCATACAGAACTGAACCTAACTGGGTCACACAAACAAGGGTTTGAATCTGGTGATCATCAATTGAACTGATCTAGTTCAATTGATCTGAATGAGATTCAATTAGGTTCAAGAAAATCATGCTAGCACTCGATTGAACCTAACGTTCTTCTTTTACTATCATAAATAAGTTGTCCTGACTGAGCCAAAGGAGTTTGTGCTCAATCAGAGGCCTTCATATGGTCTGACTGGAAGTTGTCCAAGTCAGAAAAGGTTGTCTTATTTTGTAAGACATTACCTGCCATTTTTGGTCACCTGCCATTTCTTGTTCTTTGACTTTGGTCAAAAGTCTACCTTTGACTGATCAAATGTTGACCATTGACACTTTGACTTTTGACCACATGTCATGCACCTATTGGAGAGCTGGTGGGGGCCTGTCCCCCTGCTAGAACCTGGCAAGGAAGAGGGCACATGCCACCCTTGGCGTGTGCCCAAGTTGGAGGCGCCTAGGAGTCCCTGTTGGATAGGGACTCCATCTCCTTTTTGGATTCCAATTAGAGTTCTCCTAAGAACCAACTTTGACTGATCTTAGGCACCCTCTAAGGAGCAATCCAGGAGACTCTATTTCTACTAATCAGATTTAGATCTAATTTCATAAAGAGTTGTGATTGGTTGGGAAGAAGAGAAGTTGGATCACAGACAGTCTATAAATAAGACCCTACGCCCAACCCAGATTGTGATTAAAAAGTTTGAGAAATTCAAACCCCATGCCCCAAGGCTACCTCTCCCCTCTTCCTCCATGCCAAACTCACCTTCTCCCTCTCTTCTCCACATCCAAAAGAGTTTTGGAGCTTGGTTGGTGTGATCTAGATCAAAGAAAGGCGAGTGAAAGCTAGAAGGCTGCACACTGCTGCAATGGACGACTACTGATTTTCAAAAGGAGTTTTGCAGATCCTCCAGATTAGATCCAGATCTAATTTTTGGAGACGTAATAGAGAAGAAGAGGATCTTCAGATCCAATCTGAGTGGATACCGATAGAGGTCAGATACTTGCGTGGCTAGATCCAGAACCTTTCAATGCTTATAGGATCATCAACGGGTAATAGGATTACCCACTTCAAGGTAAATTAAATCTAATTTAATTTATCTAATTTTATTTTAATTTCTAAAATAATAATAATTAAATCTAAAATATCTTAGATCTGATCTAGATTAAAGAAAAAAATTTTGAAATATATCTCTTGATCTGATCAGACTGAACGAACCTGGTCCGAAAAATCAGGATTTTCCTTCAAGTAGTTCACTGCAGGCTTTGTCATTCTGAAATGAGTAAGAAAGGGGAGGAAGGACTTGAGCAAAGAATTTAGGATCGCATCCATGCTAGGTTGCTCATGTAGAGAGAAGCCCAGCTTACTCAGATGCTCAATCATCTCGATCATGTATAATACATGATCTTTGACTGATGCCCCATCCCTCACCTAAGTGTTAAAAATGGTACAGCTAGTCTTATGCCTCTCAATATTGTCAGACATGCCAAAGAAGTCATTCAATATTTGAAGCATCTCTTAAGGCTGGGCAATCTCAAACCTATGGTTGAACTCATCATTCATCACTGCCAGCATAATACAATGAATGATGGTGTGGTTGTTGAGCCACTTTTGATAAGTGTCTCTAACCATCCCTCTAAGATTCGAGGCTGGCTCCTCAGGTGCTGGATCAATCAAAACATACAAGATCCATTCATGCTCTAGGATGATTTTTAACTTACTATTAGATGTATGCCCTAGAAGCTAGATTGGCTATCACTTGTAATACACTTCTAAGGACAGTTTTATAATTTTGACTGTAAATTAATAAAAGAGTTATTTTCTATCATAGTGTGTATTTAAAAGTGTCTGTGATATATCCTATGAGTTAAAATGGTAATGATAATTCATATTTTTAAGAATTAAAAATTAAAGACATGAATTTTCATAATTAACTCATAAACTGCTTCCAACCGTAGGATCATCACAAGGATGGTGATCGATCTAGAAGATTGGTGTACGATTGCTTTCTTAGGAATGATGTGCCTTGAGTCTATGGTGTGGAGATACCAAAGCAAGAGTACGGGTACTCATTAGAGAATGAGGGTACTGAGTGTGATCACCTCGAGCAGTCATAAGAAAGTCTACCTTCTCATTAATGACTAACTCAATGATGCAGTGGTGTGTATGATTCTTTAACCTAAGGTGCATCGGTAGTTCACCTTGAGGGTGTTATAGTTTGACTACACCACAACTCGATCTCTTAGCCATTCAGAACCTTAAGGTGTATGTTGGCTATAGCATGTTCATTATAGGAATTGGATTGCACCAATAGGGGATCAATCTACCTCGATAAATGAGGAGTAGCCCTATGATAATCATAAGATTGAGTCTATAAGCCCATGGCCATGGCAGAGTGAAGATGATAGAAAGAGTTTATATTAGCATTTCACATTAAATTCAAATCAAATAATTAATTTATATGACTGATATTGGATTTGACGAGTTCACCTTAACCCTAATCCAGTCGGGGCTCAAGATAGAAGAACCCAATCACACAAATAGCTACACTGAGAGATTCACTTTCAATTCTGATAGGTTGCCATCATATACTGCTAGGTGTCATTGGTGGATTTTGAGAGCAATTAGAATGATTTAGATGATCGATCATTCTAATTATATGAATCAAAAAAGTTCTAGTCCATCGAAAGGTGTTTCGATGATGTCGATGATAAAGATCATGACATATCTCATTACAATATGAAACTGAACCTAACTAGATCATACAAATAAGGATTTGGATCTGCATGTCATTAATTAGACTAACTCAGTTCAATTGATTTGGATTAGATCCGATTAGGTTCAAGAAAATCATGCTAGCACACGATTGAGCCTAAAATTCTTCATTTGTAATCATTTAGGTTCGTCTCGACTGAGCCAAATTTATTTGGGCTCACTCAAAAACTTTATCTTAGTCTGACTGGAGCTTGTCTAAATCAAAAAAAGGTTGTCTTAATTTATTAGATGAATTTAAAACAACACCTACTAATTCCTATTTTTGGACATTGGTCAACTATTGACCCTAGACACCTGGACATGGGAATATATGTCATGCACCTAGAGGAGAGCATCTGGGGCACTTTTCCTCCTACTAAAAGATGCAGGAGAGAGGATGCATGCCACCCTAGGTGTGCGCCCCATGTGGATAAGAGATAGAGTCCCATACAAATGGGACTCTAGCGTGTTTTGATAGGTTTAAACACTTAGGCGATAAAGAGTTTGGGTTTATCCAATTTAGGTGCCACCTATGTGGATTTTAGATGGGCTCTCATCTGATTGGATCAGATGACATCATCCCACTAATCAAATTTAGATCTGATTGAATGAAAACCTCTGATTGATCGGAATGATGTGGCACTGCATGGTGCAGCATGGTCTATTTAAACCCTGTCTGTGCCTAGGTTTTGTGTGCTTCTCCCTTTCACCATGCCACAAGACTGTCCACCTATATTCCATACCACCTTTTGATCCTCTCTCTCTCCTCTCCACATCCAAAGGAGTTGGGCATGGGTTGAAGTGCAATCTAAGGAAGAAAGGCATCCAGATCTGGAAGAAGACAATACTGCTGAAAGAGATGACTGCTGCCTCTTCAAAAGAAGTTTTGAAGAACTTCAAGATTAGATCCAAATTTAATTTTTAAAGAGTAGATTGAAAAGGAGAAGACCTTCAGATCCTACCTGAGTGGATATCGATAGAGGTCAGACGCTTGTATGGCTTTTTCCAGAATCTCAAGACAGATTAGAATCATCATAGGGTAATCTGATTATCCAAAAACAAGGTATGAAATTAAATTAAATTAAATTTTACTTTATTCTTAATATCAGATCTCAAAGGATCAAATCTAAGATGTCTTAGATATGATTATGATCTTAGAAGAAAATTTTTAAAATATTCTTTTAGATCTAATCAGATCTGAACGATCCTATACCGAAAAATAGGATTTCTTCTTCAACTAGTATCAGAGCTGCGTTAGCAGTTCTTCAGATCTACTTTAGATCTAATTTTATTTTTATTTATGATTTGATATTAAAAAATTTTAGATATCACATTAGATATGATTAGATCTAAAATTAAAAAATTAAAAATTAAATCATTTAGATCTAATATGTATGAGATGCATGACTAAACTACATATACAATAGTTCTATGTGTAGTCTAGTATGATCATGTATTTAATTTGATTAAATATAATTTTAGATCTATTTAATTTTTATTTTTTTAATATTATTATAATTAGATCTAAAATAAAAAATAAATTTTTTAATTTTTGATTTATTCATATGAGATATGAAAGATGCATGCTTAGACTAGTCATAGAATAGTTCTATGAGATGTCTAGAATAGTTTTATATTTGATATGATCAAATTTAAAATTTTATTTTTTAGATTTAATATATGATATTTCAGATCAGAAAGTATGCATATTTTGATTTAGTTATGATACATGAGATGTATGCAAGATATGTACTAGTTAGAGCTTTTTATATATGATATATGATATGACTAGATTTGTAGTAGAAAATTATATTTTTGATTAAGGCATTCTCCTTAGTCATTCGGTCATGAGAACAAAGTAGGACTTAAAAGCCCTAATAAGTACCATAAATTTATCAATAAAAGTATTAATTTATCAATTAATTTATATTAATTTTTAAGAATTAATGATCAATTTATATATATTTTTGAAAGATTTATGTTTTTATTAATTAAAAAATTAATTAAAAATTAATAAAAATTAAAAAATAAAATTTTATAATCAATGGAAAGAGCTTATTTTTTTATCAAAATGAAATAAGTTTCACATAAAATAGAGCTAAAATGAAGAACATATGAATTTTTAAAGAAATAAAATAAAATAAAAATTAAATAAAAACATAGCATACGGCTCAGTTGGCTCAAGCCGCCGCGCCATATCAGCCAACGCATTTGGATGCACCGAGCCAAGCCGATGAAGCCAGCATGCCATGCCAGCCATACTAGTCGACTCAGCCGCGGAAGCCGTCAGTTGGTCCACGATCCAGGCATAGACCGCCAGCTCAGTAGAAATCGGCAAATTATGAAAAAATCTATCATGGCTGTGAAAAATCTAGACCCTTAAAAGATTTACGAAAAATCTATCATGGCTCACAGGACATTCTAAACTTTTCACTCGACGATAGGAGGCACTGATTCATTGCAGTGTGTGGCACAACCGATCCAAGGGAATAGTAATTACGTGATCATGTGGCTGTGATTGCTTGCAGTCAAGATCGAACGGTGTAGAAAATTTCCTACTTAAGACTTCAGTGGATCGCCATCCAACGATAGTTCTCAATCCAGGGGATGATCCGACGATGGAGGGAGCTCCCGATGGTGATCAGGACTCCCAACGCACGATCAGCAGTCAGATTTTCTCCATCAAATGCACGATCAACAGTCAGAATTTAATCCGACCTAATCTAGATCGATACACATCCAATTTTGATGATTTTTGATCCATTGGATTTCTATTGAATAGCTAGATTTTACTAGACTTCAACAAAATTCATCCAAGACTCTTTTTAATCTAATTTTTACTTAGAATTCTCCATATTTTGCTAATCAAAGACCTCCTTAGTCCCACATTGCCTGCAGAAAAAAGTCTCCAGTCCTCCTAGCTCTATAAATAAGACCCCAGACTTTCAGAATTCAGAATCTTCGATCAAGATGAAGCTTTGGTATAAGATAAAGCTAGGCTTTGGATTAATGGCTGCTTCGAGGCAACTGATGCCAAGGGAAAAAGCTGAGCTTCTACACCATCTTTCCACTAATATCGATCCAAGATCAGAGATCAGACTATTTTATTTTATTTTTTTTAAAATTTTATATATTTAAATTTTAAAATTTTAATTATTATAAATTTTATTTTTTGCACTTTGATTTCAGCTCTTTATTTTTATTGCAATTGAATTTCTGTACTTTAATTATTGCTCTTTATTTTACTATAAGTAGATGCTAAGATCTAATTAGTAAATCTTAGTACCAAATTTAAATTCCTGCATCTTTTAATTTTTGCTTTTTATTTTTCGACTTCACTTTTGATTTCAAAACTCTTTTCATTTTTTTTTCTTTTCAAAAATCAAAGATTTCAAATCTAGAAATACCATCTTTCCTGTGGATTCGATCCGACTCACTGCTATCTATGTATTTTTAATTATTTTAAGAAGTTAGATTAAACTGATAAACATGGTGTCTTAATGACAACATCGTGCTCTTATCAGATCCTCTCTTTCCATTCGATGGGATGTTCTTATAACATGTAGGGGTATTGTGCATTCATCCTTAATCAAAAATCAGAACTTATTTTTCTACAAAATCCTAGATCCTGAAATCTTAGGATTTTTGTTACATATTTTGTTCATGAATCCAAAACTTAATTAAAAATTAAGATTATAAAATTAATTAGATCTAAAAATTATAAATTTTTAGATCTAAAATATATTCATAAAATTGGGTTTGGACTTAGGTAGCTCAATTAGGTCTAGTGGTTGATCAAACTGAATCAAGAGTTGATTAGGTGGAAAATCTTGACCAGCCTAATAGGATTAAGTCTGGGTCAAGATCGAATCACATTGAAATGTGACTCGATCAAGTCAAAACCTAATTTGACTCTGCGATTCAAGCCTAAATTGTAGGCTAATCTAATTGATTCTGATTCGATAATTTAGTGTCTAAGATAAGTCTGACAGATATGATCGACTAGTTTTTAATTGAAAGCTACTCGATCTGAATGCATTCTTATCGAGTTAATGGCATATCCCTTCCACCGATCTCACTTACCTGCCCATTTGTGTCGATCTAGTTTTGATTTGAGATGACTAACAATTTGAGCCAACCCATGCCACTAGGTTAGTCATAATTGTTATGACTAAGTCAAGTCAAGTTTAAAGAGATCTAAATTAAATCTTCCTAAGAAAATATTAAGTCTAAGGTCTTCTACCATTGTAGATGTGCGGGCCCTTCCCAGAGTTAATTATTCTCAACTGGATATACTGGTTCAGTTGCACCAGAAAGATGCAACCATGTCTATTAGGCATTGGATGCTATGAATTGGAGGATGGGTTGGGCTCAATATTTCAGATACGGTGAGGGATCCAATCAAAAATTCAATTCATGAAAATGGTGGATCTGACTTAACTAAGGAGTGGATCAATATTCTAGATATGGTGAGATTCATGAATTAAAAATCTAGTTTGGATGCATCATGATTAGAGAATCATTGGACAAGAGTTATCCACTCATCGGTTGATCCATCATCAATAACTATTAGGTGAGGTGGTGAGTCAGTCGGTGGGACCATACCATCCACTAAAAATCAATAATCATGGAGAATTTTGCATCTCCGCTAAGAAAGTGTAGGGATCCGAGTAAATAATGAGAGTCTGATTTATTTAAAAATAAAATTTTTAAATAAATTGGTTAAGTTTAATTATAAAATCTAACTAAAAATTTTGACTCTCTATAAGAAAATGTCTACATCCAATCCATTAGCCCGTATCTTGGACACCCATAGACTGATCGAACCCAACTACAATGATTGGCTCTGGAACTTCAAAATTATTTTGGGTTCTAAGAAGTTGACTCATGTGTTGGAACATGATCCTCCCACCTTACCAGCCCCTCCATTTGCTGATCAGAGAGCATCCCTCGAGAAGTGGATGGATGAAGATAACAAAATCATGTATTACATATTGGGCTCGATGTCTGATGAGCTCCAGTGCCAATATGAAGATATTAAGACTAGCTACCAAATGTTGGCTCACCTGCAAGAGTTGTTTGATGAATAAAGTCTCGCAGCTAAATATCAAGTCACTAAAAGACTGTTTAAGGCTCAAATGCATGATGGACAGTCAGTCCAAGTTCATTATTTGATGATGATCAAGGACTTAGAAGAGCTTGAGAAGCTCGATATCAAGTTAGATCAGGATCTACAGACTGACATAATTCTACAGTCCTTGACTGATGCGTATGGGCAGTTCATCATGAACTACCATATGCATAAACTTTAGAAAATCTTGGCTGAGCTCATAAACTTGTTGGTTACTACTGAGATTTCTATGAAATGTTCTAAAGACTCAGTACTTGCTGTGGAGCGAACTTCTTCAAAGAGAAAGTCTTTTGGGAAGAAGAAGAAGTTCATGAAAAAGTAGAAGATGGATGGTGGGAACAAGAAGAAAGCAGAGCCAAAGAAGAAGGCTACTGACAAAGAAAAATATTTCTATTGCAACACTGACGACCATTGGAAGCGGAACTACCCTCTTTACCTAGCCAGCCTGAAGAACAAGAAGGAGGCAGGTCCTTCTAGAGGTATGCTCATTATAGAATCTAATCTTATAATTTCTTTTGCATCTAGTTCGGTGCTTGACTCTAGTTCTAGTGCTCACTTGTGCATAGGATCTTGAGGATAGCAAGAGGTTGAGAGATGGTGAGATGATCCTGCGCATCAATAATGGAGCAAGAGTTGTGGCTGTGGTCATGGGAACCTACCCTCTGCGATTACTATTAGGATTAGACTTAGTACTTAGGGACTATTTTTATGTGCCTGCAGCAAGCAGGAATTTAATTTTTGTTTCATGTTTAGCACACGAAGGCTATGTAATTAGTTTTCTTAAGGACCATTATAATATTCTTTATGAAATAAATAAAATTGCAAGTGGTTTCTGCATAAATGGTCTTTATCAATTACATATTGATGTTTCTATTTTCAATATCAAGCAAAATGTGAATGCCATAGGATCAAAATGACCTAGGGAGGGCTTAAATGATAGGTATCTTTGGCACCTTAGGCTAAGTCATATAGCTGAAGATAAGGTTAACAAATTCGAGAAATTTGGACAATTGAGTCTGTTGACTTTGGAGTCATATCCAATTTGTGAATCATGCCTTCATGGTAAAATGACCAAGCTTCCTTTTGTAGGACAAGGGAAAAGGGCCGCAGATCTGCTTGCCCTAGTACATACTGATGTATGCAGCCCATTTGATGTACTAGCTAGGGGTAATTACATACTTCATCACCTTTATCGATGATTTATCATGGTATGGATATGTGTATTTGATGCGACACAAGTCTAAAGCTTTTGAAAAGTTCAAGAAATTCATACTCGAAGTAGAAAATAAACAGAAAAATTCATTAAGATTCTTCGATCAGATCGAGGAGACGAATACCTTAGTCAAAAATTCCTAAACTATCTTAAGGATAATGGCATAGTCTCTTAATGGACTCCACCTGAAATGCCTCAACTCAATAGGATTTCAGAATGGAGAAATCGGGCCCTATTAGATATGGTCCAATCCATGATAAGTTTCATGAACCTTCCTGAGTTTCTTTGGGGATATAGTCTGTTGACTACTATATATTTACTGAATAGAGTTTGCTCTAAGACCGTTCCTACCACACCGTATGAGATATGGCATGGTAAGAAACCAAGTTTGAGTCATCTCAGAATTTGAGGTTGTCCGACCCATATCAAGAGATAATAGGTGGACAAATTAGAGTCTAGGTCCTTTAGAGCTCGATTTATTGGATATCCTAAAAAGTCATTAGGACATTATTTCTATCTCCCAGAAGATCACAACATGATAATGAGTCGACATGCCATCTTTCTTGAGAAATAGTTTATTCTAGATGGTAGCATCGAAAGATAGATTAGACTCGAGGAGAAAGTCTCTGATGAGAAACGAGCTAAGGAACCTATGGAATCCAATTAGATTGAGCCAACCCAGACACTACCTCCTCCATTTCGTAGATCAAGTGAAATTTTCTATCCTCCTGAAAGGTACTTAGGTACTATATCAGAAGACATAAAGAAAAAGTTTCTCACAGGAAATGGGGTTCATGGTGATGATCCCAAAACTTATGACAAGGCAATATCAGATATCGACTCTAAGAAATGGTTAGAAGCAATGAGGTCAGAAATTGACTCAATGCATTCCAACCAAGTCTAGACCTTGGTAGATCCACATGAAGGTATAGTATCTATTGGGTGTAAATGGATCTTCAAGAATGAGGAGGAGCCCTGTATTTTCAAAAAGATCAGTAGAAGCATTATGGTCTTCCTCATACTGTACATGGATAACATCCTCCTTATTGGAAATGATATTTTCATGTTGACTACAATCAAAATGTGGTTGTCAAAGGAGTTCTCTATGAAAGATCTAGAAGAAGCATCCTTTATTCTGGGAATTAAGGTCTATAGGGATAGACTGAATAGGATGCTAGGTCTCTCACAGAAGATGTACATAGAGGAGGTGCTAAAAAGGTTTAGCATGGAAAACTCCAAGAGGGGTTTAGTATCCTTCAGACATGGCATTCATCTCTCTAAGAAGATGTGTCCTAACACACCTGAGGAGATTGAACACATGAGCAAGATCTCTTATGCTTCAGTAATAGGGAGCCTCATGTATGCCATGCTATGTACATGATCTGAATTGCCCATGCTATGAGTGTCACGAGCAGATATCAATCAAATCTAGATGAAGAACATTGGACTTCTATAAAATGTATCCTTAAGTACTTGAGAAGGACTAAGGATATGTTCTTGATTTCTGGTAATGGAGAACTCCAAGTCTAGGGGTATATAGACTCATACTTCATGTCCGATATAGTTGATCGAAAGTTGACATCAGAAAGTCTATTTATTTATAATGGTGGAGTTATCAGTTGGAAGAGTTCCAAGCAAATGGTGATAGCAGATTCCACCATGAAAGTAGAGTATATCGCTATGTCAGAAGCTGCAAAGAAGGCATTCTGGTACAACAAGTTTGTCGCAGAGCTCAGAGTGATGCCATCAGATATCATCTCTCTGTACTGCAAAAATAATGGCACCATAGTCCAAGCTAAGGAGCTGAGGTCTCACCAAAAATCTAAGCACATCGAGTGGCGATACCACCTAATCCATGATTACCTCGAGAAGGAATACGTCGTGGTCAAGAGAGTCGACACTATAGATAATGCAGTTGACCCGCTGATAAAGCCATTGAGCTAGTAGAAGATTGAAGCCCATCTTGAGAAGATGGGACTTAGATTTGTAGCCAATTAGCTTTAGATCAAGTGAGAGTTTGTTAGATGTATGCCCTAGAAGTCAGATTGGCTGTCACTTGTAATATACTTCTAATGATAATTTTATAATTTTAACTATAAATTAATAAAAAAATTATTTTCTATGATAGTGTGTATTTAAAAGTGTCTGTGATACATTCTTTGAGTTAATGGTAATGACAATTCATATTTTCAAGAGTTAAAAATTTAAGACATGAATTTTCATAATTAACTTATAAACTACTTCCGACCATAGGATCATCACGAAGATGGTGATCGATCTGGAAGATTGGTGTATGATCGCTTTCTTAGGATAGATGTGTCTTGAGTCGAAAGAATGGAGACACCAAAGCGAGAGTACAGATACTTGTTAGAGAATGAGGGCACTGAGCGTGACTACCTCGAGCAGTCATAAGGAAGTCTACCTTCTCGTCGATGACTGACTCGATGCTGCAGTGGTGTGTATGGTTCTTTGACCTAAGGTGCATCGGTAGTTCACCTTGAGGGTGTTATAGTTTGACTACATCATAACTCGATCTCCTAGCCATTTGAAATCCTGAGGTGTATGTTGGCTATAGCAAGTTCATTGTAGGAATTGGATTGCACCAATAGAGATCTATCTACCTTGGTAGATGAGGAGTAGCCCTATGATAATCATGAGATTGAGTCCATAAGCTCATGGCCATGGTAGAGTGAAAATGATAGAAAGAGTTTCTATTAGGATTTCACATTGGACTTGAATCGAATAATTAATTTATATGACTGATATTGGGTTTGATGAGTTCACCTTAATCCTAATCTAGTTGGAGCTCAAGATAGAAGAACTCAATTACACAGGTAGCTGCACCGAGAGGTTCGCTTTCAGTTCTGATAGATTGCCACCATATACTGCTAGATATCATTGATAAATTTTAAGAGCTATTAGAATGATTTAGATGATCGATCATTCTAATTGAATGAATAAGAAAAGTTTTGGTCCATCGAAAGGTATTTTGATGATGTCGATGATAGAGATCATGACATATCTCATTATCATATGGAACTGAATCTAATTGGATCACACAAACAAGAATTTGGATTTGGATGTCATCGATTGAACTAATCCAGTTCAATTGATTTAGATTAGATCCGATTAGGTTTAAGAAAATCCTGCTAGCATATGATTAAGCCTAAAATTCTCCTTTTGTAATTATTTAGGTTTGTCTTGGCTGAGCCAAATTTATTTAGGCTCACTCTGGAACTTTATCTTAGTCTGACTGGAGCTTGTCCAGATCAAAAAAGAATTATCTTAATTTATTAGATAAATTTAAGACAACACCTGCTAATTTTTATTACCTACTAATTCCTATTTCTGGACATTGGTCAACTGTTGATCCTGGACACCTAGACATGGGCCATGTGTCATGCGCCTATAGGAGAGCATTGAAGGAAAATTCCTATTTTCCACCATAGGATCATGCATATCTGATCAGATCTGAGATAATTTTTTTTAAAAATTTTTAAATGATTTGATTAAATCTAAGAGTTGTCAAATTTGATCATGGTGATCTGATATTGAAAATTAAAACAAAAATTAAATCAAATTTAATTTCATACCTTATTTGGGTAATCTGATTACCCTATGCTGATCCTAATGTTTTTTGAGATTCTGGAATGAGCCACGCATGCGCCTAACCTCTACTAATATCCACTCGAAAAGAATCTAGATATCTTCTTCTTGCAAATCTTTCCTCCAAAGATCAGATTTGAATCTGATCTGAAAGTCCTTTAAAAAAAATTTTAAAGACAGCATGTCCATCTCACGAACATCATCGCGTAGATACTGAACTCTTCACAAATTTGATTAGATCTTCTTCTTAGATTTATGCCTAATTTTTGAGACATGTAGAAGAGAGGGAGAGAGAGGATAGAGGGGGTGTGGGATATCTAGAATGATAGCCTTTGGGTATGAAAAATATTTCTACGTGAAGAGCCTTGGTGCATGGGTTCTTATACAAAAGCATAGCACCAAGTTAGAGTCCCTCATTGATCAAAATCCTTATTTTTTTGACCATTAGGACTTCTAGACCTGACCTCCACGAAAATCCCTAGAGTCCTTCTAAATTTGATGCCAAAAATCAATCTAGAAGGTGGCGGCATGAGTAGATAAAGAAGAGTCCACTGCACCTAGGACTCTTCCCTCAAGAGTTTGATCTGAATCAAACTCTATCATAACTTAGTCTAGACACCTCCAAAAATCATAATATCTAGTACACCTAATGTATAATTTGTGCTCTATCACATACCCAAAAATTAGATCAAAATAATTTCTAAAGAATTTTCTAAAAGCATCTGATTAGGTGACCTTCAATTCTCTCAAACAAGTCAACTTTTGACCCTAGTCCAATTTGACTATGAATGGATTTAATTTCTATAATTAATTTGATATGAAATTACTCTAGTCAGATAAAAATAAATTCATTCAAAATATAAAAATGAGTCAAATCAAATTTAACTTGATTGCGATAAATCAGAAAGATTTTAGAAAGAGAAAGTCAGGCTCAATCGTGTGCTAGCACGATTACCTAGAACCTGATTGGATCTAATCCAAATCAATCAAACTGGATTAGCACAATTAATAACATCTAGACCTAAACCCTTATTTGTATGATCTAGTTAGATTTAATTCTGTATGATAATAAAATATGTCACGATCTCCATCATCAACATCATCGAAATACCTTTTGATGGATCAGAACTTTTCTGATTTATACAATTAGAATGATTGATCATCAAAATCATTCTAATTGCTCCCAAAATCCACCACTGACACCTAGCAATATGTGATGGCAATCCATCAGAATTGAAAGTGAATCTCTCGATGTAGTTACCTGTGTGATTGAATTCTTCTATCTTGAGCCTCGATAGAATTAGGGTTAAGGTGAACTCATCAAACCCAATGTCCGTCATATGAATTAATCATTTGATTTGAGTCCAATGTGAAACCCTAATAGAAACTCTTTCTATCATCTTCACTCTACCATGGCCATGGGCTTGGACTCAATCTCATGATTATCATAGGGCTACTCCTCATCTACCGAGGTAGATGGATCCCCTTATTGGTGTAATTCAATTCCTACAATGAACATGCTATAGCCAACATAAACCTCAGGATTTGAAATGGCTAGGAGATCGAGTTATGATGTAGTCAAACTATAACATCCTCAAGGTGAACTATCGATGCACCTTAGGTCAAAGAACCATACACACCATTGCAGCATCGAGTCAGTCATCGACGAGAAGGTAGACTTCCTTATGACTACTCTAGGTAGTCATGCTCAGTGCCCTCGTTCTCTAACAAGTATCTATACTCTCACTCCAATGTCTCCACACCATAGACTCAAGACACATCTATCCTAAGAAAGTGATTGTACACCAATCTTCTAGAACGATCACCATCCTCATGATGATCTTACGGTCGGGAGCAGTTTATGAGTTAATTACAAAAATTCGTGTCTTAAATTTTCAACTCTTGAAAATATAAATTATTATTATCATTAAGTCAAAGGATGTATCACCGACACATTTAAATACACACTATGATATAAAAATAACTTATTTATTAATTTATAGTCAAAATTATAAAATTGTCCTTAGAAGTGTATTATAAGTAACGGTCAATCTAGCTTCTAGGGCACACATTTAACAAACTCCAACTTGACCAAAAGCCAATTGGCTATAAATTCAATTCCCATCTTCTCAAGATGGGCTTCAATCTTCTACTGGCTCAATGACTTTATCAGTGGGTCAGCTATATTATCTGCAATGTTGAATCTCTTGACCTTGACATATGCCTTCTTGAGGTAATCATGGATGAGATTGTATCGTCGATCGATGTGCTTGGATTTCTTATGAAACCTTGTCTCCTTAGCTAGGGCTATGGTGCCATTGTTATCACAGTACAGAGGGATGGCATCTGATGATATCACTTCGAGCTCTACGGCGAACTTCTTGTACTAGAATGGCTCCTTTGTAGCTTCCGACATAGTGATGTACTCTGCTTCCATGGTGGAATCTGCTATCATCGTCTGCTTAAAACTTTTTCAATTGACAGCACCACCATTATAAATAAACAGACTTTCAGATGTCAACTTTTGATCATCTATATCAAACATAAAATTCGAGTCTGTATACCTCTGAACTTGGAGTTCTTCATTACCAAAGACTAGAAACATACCCTTAGTCCTTCTCAAGTACTTAAGGACACATTTTATAGAAGTCTAGTGCTCTTCGTTTAGATTTGACTGATATCTGCTTGTGACAGCATGGGCAATATCAGATCGCATACATAGCATGGCATATATGAGACTCCCTATTACTGAAGCATAAGGGATCTTGCTCATGCGTTCAATCTTCTCAGGTGTGTTCGGACACATCTTCTTGGAGAGATGAATGCCATGTCTAAAGGGCACCAATGTCCTTTTTGAGTTTTCCATGCTAAACCTCTTTAGTACCTCCTCTATGTACATCTTCTGTGAGAGACCCAGCATCCTATTTGGTATCTTTATAGACCTTAATTCCTAAAATAAAGGATGCCTCTCCTAGATCTTTCATGGAGAATTTTTTAGACAACCACGTTTTGACTATGGTCAACATGGGAATATGATTCCCAATAGGAAGGATGTCATCCACGTACCGTACGAGAAAAACAATAGCACTCCCACTGATCTTTTTGAAAACACAGGGCTCCTCCTCATTCTTGATGAATCCAAATGATTTGATCACATCATTGAAATGACCATTCTAGCTCTAAGATGCTTGCTTAAGTCCATATATGGACCTTTGTAGCTTGCAGACCTTGTGATCAGTATCACTAGATGTGAAATCCAGCAGCTATTCCATATAGATATCTTCCTCAAGATATCCATTTAAGAATGCCATTTTTACATCAATCTACTATATTTCATAATTGAAATAGGCTACAACAGCAAGCAATGTGCGGATGAATTTGAGCATGACTACTGGCAAAAAAGTATTCTGACAGTCAATGCCTTCACGCTGACTATACCCTTTCGCTACGAGCCTTGCTTTAAATGTCTCTATATTTCCATCAGTATCTATCTTTCTCTTGAAGATCCATTTACACCCAATAGGTACCATACCTTCAGGTGGATCTACCAAGATCCAGACTTGGATCAAGTGTATTGAGTCAATCTTTGACTTCATTGCCTCTAATTATTTCTCAGAGTCGATATCTGATATCACCTCTTCATAGATTTTAGGATCATCACCATGAATCCCTTTTTCCATGAGGAACATTTTCTCTATGTTCTCTGAAATAGTAACTAAGTACCTTTCAGGAGGATGAGAAATTCTTTTTGATCTATGAGGTGGACGAGGTAGTGATTGGACTGGCTCAATCTGATTGGATTCCATAGGTTCCTTGGCTCGTGGCTCTTGGGAGACTTTCTCCTCAAGCCTAATCTATCTTCTGATGCCACCATCTTGAATAAATTATTTTTCAAAAAAGATGGCATGTCGACTCACAATCACATTCTGATCTTCTTGGAGATAGAAAAAATATCCTAATGACTCTTTAGGATATCCAATAAATCGAGCTCTAAAAAACCTAGACTCTAATTTATCTGTCTGTTATCTCTTGACATGGGTCGGACAACCCCAAATTCTGAGATGACTCAGATTTGATTTCTTTTCATGCCATATCTCATATGGTATAGTAGGAACGGTCTTAGAGGGAACCCTATTCAATAAATATGTAGTAGTCAATAGACTATGTCTCCAAAGAAACTCAGAAAGATCTGTGAAGCTCATCATGGATCAAACCATATCTAATAGGGTCCAATTTCTCTATTCTAAAATTTCATTGAGTTGAGGCGTTCCAGATGGAGTCCATTAAGAGACTATGCCATTATCCTTAAGATAGTCTAAGAATTTTCGAATATGGTATTCACCTCCTTGATCTGATCGAAGAACCTTAATGGATTTTTCTATTTATTTTTCTATTTTGAGTTTAAATTTCTTGAACTTTTCAAAAGCTTCAGACTTGTATCGCATCAAATACACATACCCGTACCAAGATAAATCATCGATAAAGGTGATAAAGTAGATGTTGTTACCCCTGGCTGGCACATCAAATAGGCCGTATACATCAATATGTATTAGGACAAGCAGGTCTGTGGCCCTTTCCTCATATCCTACAAAAGGGAGCTTGATCATTTTGCCATGAAGGCATGATTCACAAATCGGATATGACTCAAAAGCCAATGGACTCAATAGCCCAGATTTCTCCAATTTGTTAACCTTATCTTCAGCTATATGACCTGACCTAAGGTACCAAAGATACCTATCATTTAGACTATCCCTAGGTCTCTTTGATCCTATGGCATTCACGTTTTGCTCGATATTAAAAGCAGAAATATCAATATGTAACTGATAGAGATCATTTATAAGAAAACTACTTGCAATTTTATTTCTTTTATAAAGAATATTATAATGGTCCTTAATAAAACTAATTACATAGCCTTCCTATGCTAAATATAAAACAGAAATTAAATTCCTGCTTGCTGCAGGCACATAAAAATAGTTCCTAAGTACTAAGTCTAATCCTAACGATAATCATAGAGGGTAGGATTCCACGGCCACAACAACAACTCTTGCTTCATTTCCGACATGTAGGATCATCTCACCATCCCTCAGCCTCCTGCTATCCTCAAGATCCTGCATAGAAGTGCACCAGTGAGCACTAGAATCAGAGTCAAGCACCCAATTGGATGTAGAAGAAATCGTAAAATTAGATTCTATAACAAGCATACCTCTAGAAGGACCTTCCTCCTTCTTGTTCTTCAGGCTGGCCAGGTAAAGAGGGCAGTTTTGCTTGCAATGGCCGTCAGTGTTGCAATGAAAATATTTTTTTTTGTCAGTGGCCTTCTTCTTCGGCCCTGCCTTCTTCTTCTTCCCACCATCCACCTTCTACTTCTTCACGGACTTCTTCTTCTTCTCAAAAGATTTTTTCTTGGAAGAAGTCCACTCCATAGTAAGTACTAAGCCTTTTGAATCTTTCATAGAAAGCTCAACAGTAACCAGCATATTCATGAGCTCAGTCAAGGTATTCTGAAGTTTATGCATATGGTAGTTTATGATGAACTGTCCATACACATCAATCAAGGACTGCAGAATTATGTCAGTCTGTAGATCCTGATCTATCTTGACAACGAGCTTCTCAAGCTCTTCTAAGTCCTTGATTATCATCAGACAATGATCTTGGATCGACTGCCCATCACGCATTTAAGCCTTAAACAGTCTCTTAGTGACTTGATATTTGACTGCATGACCCTATTCACCAAACAACTCTTACAGGTGAGCCAACATTTGGTGGCTAGTCTTAATGTCTTCATGTTGGTGCTGGAGCTCATCAGACATCGAGCCCAACATATAATATCTGACTTTGTTATCTTCATCCATCCACTTCTCAAGAAATGCTCTCTGATCAGCGGATGGATGGACTGATAAAGTGGGAGAATCCTGTTCCAACACTGAAGGAAAATCCTGATTTTTCGGTCCAGGTTCGTCCAGATCTGATTAGATCAAGAGATATATTTCAAAAATTTTCTCTTGACCTTAATCAGATTTTGATATGTTTCAGATCTGATTCTTATTATTTTAATAAATAAAATAAAAGAAGATAAATTAAATCAAATTCAATTTACCTGATTTGGGTAATCCTATTACCCTGTAGATGATCCTGATTGCAGCGGAAGGTTCTGGATCTTAGCCACGCAAGCGCCTGGCCTCTACCGGTATCCACTCGGGTTGGATCTGGAGATCCTCTTCTTCTCTATCACACCTCCAAAAATC
Source organism: Cocos nucifera (assembly GCA_006176705.1). NCBI lineage: Eukaryota > Viridiplantae > Streptophyta > Magnoliopsida > Arecales > Arecaceae > Cocos > Cocos nucifera. The sequence continues at coordinate 152,211 of QRFJ01001073.1, read as the reverse complement.
AGATCTGGATCTGATCTGGAGGATCTTCAAAACTCTTTTGAAGATCTGCAGTCGTCCTTTTGCAGCAGCGCAGCCTTCTTGCTTTTGATCGCCTTTCCTTGATCTGAATCGCACCAAACTAAGTCCAAAACACTTTTGGACGTGGAGAGCAAGGGGAGAAGAGAGTATGGCATGGAGAAGGAGGGGAGAGGCAGCCTTGGACGTGGGAAATCTCTATTGAATTCACTTAGGATTAGGGTTGGGCGCAGGGTCTTATTTATAGACCTCTTGTGATCCAACTCCTCTTCCTCTCAACCAATCACAACCCTTTGTGAAATCAGATCTAAATCTGATTGGTTGAAAATAGAGACCCCTGGATTCCTCCTTAGAGGGCGCCTAAGACCAGTCAAACTGGATTCTTAGTAGAACTCTGATTGGAATCCAAAAGGGAGGTGGAGTCCTTGTCCAACAAGGACTCCTAGGCGCCTCCTACTTGGGCTCACGCCACCCTTGGCGTGCGCCCTTCTCCTTGCCAGGTTCTGGCAGGGGGACAAGGCCCCCACCAGCTCTCCAATAGGTGCATGACATGTGGTCAAAAGTCAAAGGGTGAATGGTCAACGTTTGACCAGTCAAAGGTAGACTTTTGACCAAAGTCAAAGAACAAGAAATGGCAGGTGACCAAAAATGGCAGGTAATGTCTTACAAATAAGACAACCTATTCTGACTTGGACAACCTCCAGTCAGACCATATGAAGGCCTCTGATTGAGCACAAACTCCTTTGGCTCAGTCAGGACAACTTATTTATGATAGTAAAAGAAGAACGTTAGGTTCAATCGAGTGCTAGCACGATTTCCTTGAACCTAATTGAATCTCATTCAGATCAATTGAACTAGATCAGTTCAATTGATGATCACCAGATTCAAACCCTTGTTTGTGTGACCCAGTTAGGTTCAGTTCTGTATGGTAATGGGATATGTCATGATCTCTATCATAGACATCATCGAAACTCCTTTCGATGGATCAGAACTCTTCTGATTCGAACAGCTAGAATGATCGATCATCTAAATCATTCTAATTGCTCCCAAAATCCACCAGTGACACCTAGCAGTATATGGTGGCAACCCATCAGAGCTGAATGCGAACCTCTTGGTGCAGCTACCTGTGTGATTAAGTTCTTCTATCTTGAGCCCCGATCAGATTAGGGTTAAGGTGAACTCGTCAAACCCTAGTCTCTGTCATATGATGTAATCATTCGATTCGAGTCCAATGTGAAAATCTAAATAGAAACTCTTTCTATTATTTCACTCTACCATGGCCATGGGCTTCTGGACTTGATTCTCATGATCATCATAGGGCTACTCCTCTACCACCGAGGTAGATAGATCCCATCTTGATGCAATCCAGTTCCTACAATGAACATGTCATAGCCAACATACACCTCAGGGTTCCATATGGCTAGGAGACCGAGTAATGGTGTAGTCAAACTATAACACCCTCAAGGTGAACTGCCGATGCATCTCAGGTCAAAGAACCAGACACACTACTGCAGCATCGAGTCAGTCATTGACGAGAAGGTAGACTTCCCTAATGACTACTCGAGGTGGTCACGCTCAGTGCCCTCGTTCTCTAACGAGTACCTGTACTCTCGCTCCGGTGTCTCCACACCGTAGACTCAAGACTCATCTACTAAAGAGAAGCGATCGTACACCAACCTTCCGGATCAATCACCATCCTCGTGATGATCCTATGGTCGGGAGCTGTTTATGAGTTAATAATGATTATTCATGTCTTAAATTTTCAACTCTTGAAAATATGAATTATCATTACCATTAACTCAAAGGATGTATCACAGACACTAAATACACATGTGTGATAGAAAATAACCCATTTCATTAATTATAGTCAAAATTATAATTTTGCCCCTAGAAGTGTATTACAAGTGTCAGCCAATTCTGGCTTCTAGGGCACATATATCTAACAATCTCCCACTTGTCCTAAAGCCAATTGGCTACAAGTCTAAGTCCCATCTTCTCAAGGTGGGCTTCGATCTTCTGCTGGCCCAACGGCTTTGTAAGTGGGTCTGCCACATTATCTGTGGAGTTGACTCTCTTGACCTCAACGTAACCTTTCTCAAGGTAATCGCGGATGAGATGGTATCACCGTTTGCTTAGGAACTCTTCCAGCACAAACAGTCTGCCAGATGTCGACTTTCGATCATCTATATCGGACATGAAGTCCGAGTCTGTGTATCCCTGGACTTGGAGTTCTCCATTACCAAAGACCAACATCATATCCTTAGTTCTTCTCAAGTACTTAAGGATACATTTCACAGAAGTCCAGTGTTCTTCACCTGGATTTGACTGATATCTGCTTGTGACACTCACAGCATGGGCTATATCAGGTCGTGTACATAGCATGGCATACATGAGGCTCCCTATTGCAGAAGCATAAGGGATCTTGCTCATGCGTTCTATTTCCTCAGGTGTGCTGGGGCACATCTTCTTGGAAAGATGAATACCATGTCTGAAGGGTATTAATCCCCTCTTAGAGTTTTCCATACTAAACCTCTTTAGTACTTCCTCTATGTACATCTTCTGTGAAAGTCCTAGCATCCTATTCGGTCTATCCCTATAGACCTTAATTCCTAGAATAAAGGATGCTTCACCTAGGTCTTTCATGGAGAATTCCTTGGACAACCACATCTTGACTGATGTCAACATGGGAATATCATTCCCAATAAGGAGGATGTCATCCACGTACAATACGAGGAAGACAACAGCGCTCCCACTGACCCTTTTGAAAACACATGGTTCCTCTTCATTTTTGATGAAACCAAACTTTTTGATCACATCATTGAAACGAGTGTTCCAGCTCCGAGATGCTTGCTTAAGTCCATATATGGACCTTTGCAGCTTGCAAACCTTGTGATCAGTATCACTGGATGTGAAACCTAGCGGCTGTTCCATATAGATATCTTCCTCAAGATATCCATTTAGGAATGCCGTTTTCACGTCCATTTGCCATATTTCATAATCGAAATAGGCTGCAACAGCAAGCAATGTGCGGATGGATTTTAGCATAGCTACCGGGGAAAAGGTATCCTGATAGTCAATGCCTTCACGTTGACTATAACCTTTTGCCACCAGTCTAGCCTTGAATGTCTCCACATTCCCATCTGCACCAATCTTTCTCTTGAAGATCCATTTACACCCAATAGGTACTATACCTTCTGGTGGATCTACCAAGGTCCAGACTTGGTTTGAGTGCATCGAGTCGATTCTCTGACTTCATTGCCTCAAGCCATTTCTCGGAGTCGATATCTGATATCGCCTCGTTGTAGGTTTTGGGATCATCACCATGAGCACCATTACCTATGAGGAACATTTCCTCTACATCCTCTGAAATAATACCTAAGTATCTTTCAGGGGGACGGGAAACTCTTTCCGATCTACGAGGTGGAGGAGGTAGTGTTCTTATTGGCTCAACCTGATTTGGTTCCACTTGGTCCTTAGCTCGTTCTGCTTGTGAGACTTTCTCATCAAGCTTAATCTGCTTTCCAATGCCACTATCTTGAATAAACTATTTTTCAAGAAATATGGCATGTCGACTCACAATCACATTGTGGTCTTCTGGAATGTAGAAATAGTATCCTAATGACTCTTTAGGATATCCTATGAATCGAGCTCTAAAGGACCTAAACTCTAACTTGTCCGCTTGTTGTCTTTTGACATAAGCCGGACAACCCCAAATTCTGAGATGACTCAGACTTGGTTTCTTACCGTGCCATATCTCATACGGTGTGGTAGGAACGGTTTTAGAGGGAACCCTATTCAGTAAATAGATTGAAGTTAATAATGAATGTCCCCAAAGAAAATCTGGGAGGTCTGTGAAGCTCATCATGGATCGAACCATATCCAATAGAGTCCGATTTCTCCGTTCTGAAACCCCGTTGAGTTGAGGTGTTCCTGGTGGAGTCCATTGAGAGACTATGCCATTTTCCTTAAGATAGTCTAGGAATTCCCGGCTAAGGTATTCACCTCCTCGATCTGATCGAAGAACCTTAATGGGTTTTCCAGTTTGTTTTTCTACTTCATGTCTGAATTCTTTGAACTTTTCAAAAGGCTTCAGACTTATGTCTCATAAGATACACATACCCATACCTAGACAGATCATCGGTAAAGGTAATGAAGTAGACAAAATTGCCTCTAGCCGGCACATCGAATGGGCCGCACACATCAGTATGTACTAGGGCAAGGAGATCTGTGGCCCTCTCCCCATGTCCAACAAAAGGGAGTTTAGTCATTTTGCCTTGAAGACAAGATTCACAAGTTGGATATGACTCAAAAGTCAATGGACTCAATAGCCCATTTTTCTCCAATTTGTTAATCCTATCTTCTGCTATATGACCTAATCTCAGGTGCCATAGATATCTGTCGTTTGGACTATCCCTAGGTCGTTTGGCATTCACGTTTTGCTCGATAGTTAAAACAGGTACATCAATATGCAACTGATAAAGACCATTAACAAGGAAACCATTTGCAATTTTATTTCTTTCATAAAGAATGTTACAATGGTCCTTAAAGAAGGTGATCACATAACCTTCTTGTGCTAAGCATGAAACAGAAATCAAATTCCTGCTAGCTGCAGGCACATAATAACAGTCTTTTAAAACTAAGTCTAAACCAGATGGTAATCGCAGAGGGTATGTTCCCACGGCTACTGCAGCAACTCTTGCTCCATTACCGACGCGTAGGATCATGTCTCCATCCCTCAGCCTCCTGCTATCCTCAAGACCCTGCATAGAAGTGCACAGATGAGCACTAGAACCAGAGTCAAGCACCCAACTGGATGCAGAAGAAACCGTAAGGTTAGACTCAATAACGAGCATACCTCCAGAAGGACCTTCCTTCTTGTTCTTTAGGGTGGCCAGGTAAGTAGGGCAGTTCCGCTTCCAATGGCCGTCGCTGTTGCAATGGAAACACTTTCCTTTGCCATCGACCTTCTTCTTCGGTTCTGCCTTCTTCTTCTTTGATCCTTCTACCTTTTGCTTTTTCACAGACTTCTTTTTCTTTCCATAAGACTTTCTTTTGGAAGAAGTCCGTTCCATAGCAAGAACTGAGCCTTTAGAACCTTTCATAGAAAGCTCAGCGGTAACCAGCATATTCATCAACTCGGCCAAGGAATTTTGAAGTTTATGCATGTGGTAATTCATGATGAATTGCCCATATGCATCAGTCAAGGATTGCAGAATAATATCGTTCTGCAAGATCCAAGTCCAACTTCACACCGAGCTTCTCAAGCTCTTCCATGTCCTTGATCATTGTCAGACAGTGATCTTGGACTGACTGCCCATCACGCATCTTAGCCTTAAAAAGTCATTTTCGTGACTTGATATTTGGCTGCGCGACTCTGTTCACCAAACATCTCCTGCAGGTGAGCCAACATTTGGCGAGCAGTCCCGATATCTTCATGTTGGCGCTGGAGCTCATCAGACATCGAGCCCAACATGTAGTATCTGGCCTTATTGTCTTCGTCAATCCATTTTTCCAGAGACGCTCTCTGTTCAGTGGATGGACGAGCTGGTAAGGTGGGAGGGTCCTGGTCCAAAACATGTGTTAACTTCTCTGAACCCAAAACAATTTTGTAGTTCCTGAGCCAATCTTTATAATTGGGTCCAGTCAGTCTATGTGTGTCTAGGATACGTGCCAGTGGGTTGGACGCAGACATTTTCCTGTAGAGAGTCAAAGATTCTAGTTAGATACTGTAATTTTGACTTGACCAATTTGTTTAGGGATTTTATTTTTAAACAAATTAGCTCCCACTATTTTCTCGGATCCCTACACTCCCTCTGTAGAGATGCGAAAATCTCCGCGATTGATGATTTCTAGTGGGTGGTGCGGTCTCACCAACTGACTCATCACCTCACCTAACAGTTATTGGTGATGGGTTAGCCAATGAGTGAACAACTCTTGTTCAATGATTCTCTAATCATGGTGCACCCAAACTTGGTCTCTAATTCATGAATCTCACCGTATCCGGAATATTGATCCACTCCTTAGTTAAGTCAGACCCACCATTTGCATAGACTGGGTTCCTAATTGGGTCTCTCACCGTATCCGGAATATTGAGCCCAACTCATCCTCCAGCCCATAGCATCCAATGCCTAATAGACATGGTTGCGTCTTCCCGGTGCAACTGAGCCACTGTATCCAGCCGAGAACAATCAACCCCGGGAAGGGCCCGCACGTCTACAATGGTGGAAGACCTCGGACTTAATCTTTTCTTAGGGAGAATTGATTCAGGTCTCATTAAACTAGACTTGGCTTAGTCATAACAATTATGACTAACCTAGTGGCATGGGTCAGCTCGGATTATTGACCACCTCAGATCAGAACTGTGTCAACAGATATGGCCAGGTAAGTGAGACCGGTGGAAGGAATATGCCGTTAACTCGCACAAGAACGCATTCAGGTCGAGTAGCTTCCAATTAAAAACCAGTCGGTCGTCTGTGCCAAACTTACCTTAGACACCAAATTGTTGAGTCAGAACCAATTGGGTTAGCCTACAATCCAGACTCTAACCTCTGAGCCTAATTAGGTCTTGCTTGATCGTGACTCGATCTTGACCCAGACTTAATCCTATTAGGCTGGTCAATTTAAGCATTGTTGATCCCATCTAACCAACTCTTGATTCGGTTTGATCAACCGCTTAGACCTAATTGAGCTACCCAAGCCCGAACCCAGTATTATGAATATGTCTTAGATCTGAAATTCTCAATTTTAGACCTAATTAATATTCCATAAACTTAATTCTTAATTAAGTTGGGTTCATAAACAAAATATGCACAATAAATCCTAGGGTTTCAGGATCTAGGGTTTTGCAGAAAGTAAGTTTTGGGTTTCTGATTAAGGACGAACACGCAGCACCCCTACACGTCATAAGAACACCCCATCGAATGGGAAGAGAGGGCCTTTAAACCCTTCTTCGTTCTTATGACCGGACGGCCAAGAGGAACGCCTTAATCAGGAACATGTAAATCTACAAAACAGTTATAGATCTATATCATATATCTCATATACAAATTTAGATCTAATCAAGGCATATTTTGCATACATCTCATGTATCAAATCATGCATGTTTTCAGATCTAAATTATCACATAATAATCTAAAAAATTAGATTTAAATTGATCTAATCAAAATAAATTCTAATCTAGACAATTATGTAGAACTATTCTACAACTAGTCTAGTCATGCATCTATCATATCTCATATGATATTTAAAATTAAATAATTTTTATTTGCTGTTTATCAGATGTTATTATAACACTTATAATATCAGAAAATAGTAAATAAGAAGATCTAAAATATGATTTAATCATATTAAATCAAAGACATGCAAAACTATTCTATAGAACTATTCTATTCTAGAACTAGTCATGCATATCTTCATGTTCTTAGATCCAAATCATTTAATTTTAATTTTTCTGATTTCAGATCTGATCACATCTCATGTGACATCTGAAATCACTTTATTTTTAATTAAAATAAAATTAAAATCAGATCTAAACAATTTTAGAACCATGGCTCTGATACCAGTTGAAGGGAAATCCTGATTTCCCGGTCCAGGTTCGTCCAGATCTGATTAGATCAAGAGATATATTTCAAAAATTTTCTCTTGATCTTAATCAGATCTTGATATGTTTCAGATCTGATTCTTATTATTTTAATAAATAAAATAAAATAAGATAAATTAAATCAAATTTCAATTTACCTGATTTGGGTAATCCTATTACCCTGTAGATGATCCTGATTGCAGCGGAAGGTTCTGGATCTTAGCCACGCAAGCGCCTGGCCTCTACCGGTATCCACTCGGGTTGGATCTGGAGAATCCTCTTCTTCTCTATCACACCTCCAAAAATCAGATCTGGATCTGATCTGGAGGATCTTCAAAACTCTTTTGAAGATCTGCAGTCGTCCTTTTGCAGCAGCGCAGCCTTCTTGCTTTTGATCGCCTTTCCTTGATCTGAATCGCACCAAACTAAGTCCAAAACACTTTTGGACGTGGAGAGCAAGGGGAGAAGAGAGTATGGCATGGAGAAGGAGGGGAGAGGCAGCCTTGGGGCGTGGGAAATCTCTATTGAATTCACTTAGGATTAGGGTTGGGCGCAGGGTCTTATTTATAGACCTCTTGTGATCCAACTCCTCTTCCTCTCAACCAATCACAACCCTTTGTGAAATCAGATCTAAATCTGATTGGTTGAAAAAGAGACCCCTGGATTCCTCCTTAGAGGGCGCCTAAGACCAGTCAAACTGGATTCTTAGTAGAACTCTGATTGGAATCCTAAAGGGAGGTGGAGTCCTTGTCCAACAAGGACTCCTAGGCGCCTCCTACTTGGGCTCACGCCACCCTTGGCGTGCGCCCTTCTCCTTGCCAGGTTCTGGCAGGGGGACAAGCCCCCACCAGCTCTCCAATAGGTGCATGACATGTGGTCAAAAGTCAAAGGGTGAATGGTCAACGTTTGACCAGTCAAAGGTAGACTTTTGACCAAAGTCAAAGAACAAGAAATGGCAGGTGACCAAAAATGGCAGGTAATGTCTTACAAATAAGACAACCTATTCTGACTTGGACAACCTCCAGTCAGACCATATGAAGGCCTCTGATTGAGCACAAACTCCTTTGGCTCAGTCAGGACAACTTATTTATGATAGTAAAAGAAGAACGTTAGGTTCAATCGAGTGCTAGCACGATTTCCTTGAACCTAATTGAATCTCATTCAGATCAATTGAACTAGATCAGTTCAATTGATGATCACCAGATTCAAACCCTTGTTTGTGTGACCCAGTTAGGTTCAGTTCTGTATGGTAATGGGATATGTCATGATCTCTATCATAGACATCATCGAAACTCCTTTCGATGGATCAGAACTCTTCTGATTCGAACAGCTAGAATGATCGATCATCTAAATCATTCTAATTGCTCCCAAAATCCACCAGTGACACCTAGCAGTATATGGTGGCAACCCATCAGAGCTGAATGCGAACCTCTTGGTGCAGCTACCTGTGTGATTAAGTTCTTCTATCTTGAGCCCCGATCAGATTAGGGTTAAGGTGAACTCGTCAAACCCTAGTCTCTGTCATATGATGTAATCATTCGATTCGAGTCCAATGTGAAAATCTAAATAGAAACTCTTTCTATTATTTCACTCTACCATGGCCATGGGATTTCTGGACTTGATTCTCATGATCATCATAGGGCTACTCCTCTACCACCGAGGTAGATAGATCCCATCTTGATGCAATCCAGTTCCTACAATGAACATGTCATAGCCAACATACACCTCAGGGTTCCATATGGCTAGGAGACCGAGTAATGGTGTAGTCAAACTATAACACCCTCAAGGTGAACTGCCGATGCATCTCAGGTCAAAGAACCAGACACACTACTGCAGCATCGAGTCAGTCATTGACGAGAAGGTAGACTTCCTAATGACTACTCGAGGTGGTCACGCTCAGTGCCCTCGTTCTCTAACGAGTACCTGTACTCTCGCTCCGGTGTCTCCACACCGTAGACTCAAGACTCATCTACTAAAGAGAAGCGATCGTACACCAACCTTCCGGATCAATCACCATCCTCGTGATGATCCTATGGTCGGGAGCTGTTTATGAGTTAATAATGATTATTCATGTCTTAAATTTTCAACTCTTGAAAATATGAATTATCATTACCATTAACTCAAAGGATGTATCACAGACACTAAATACACATGTGTGATAGAAAATAACCCATTTCATTAATTATAGTCAAAATTATAATTTTGCCCCTAGAAGTGTATTACAAGTGTCAGCCAATTCTGGCTTCTAGGGCACATATATCTAACACAAGTAGGTCGGTGATGCGCCCAGCCAACTGATGAGTGGACAACTCTTGTCCAATGATTCTCTAATCATGGTGCACCCTAACCTGATCTCTAATTCATGAATCTCACCATGTTCGAAATATTGATCCACTCCTTAGTTAAGTCAGACCCACCATTTGCATAGATTGGATTCTTGATTGGGTCCCTCATCGTATCCAAAATATTGAGCCCAACCCATCCTCCAATCTGTAGCATCCAATGGCTAATAGACATGGTTATGTCTTTCTGATGCAACTGAACCACTATATCCAGTCGAGAACAATCAACCTCGGGAAGGGTTGGCATATCTACAATGTTGGAAGACTTTAGACTTAATATTTTCTTAGGAAGATTTAATTTAAGTCTCTTTAAACTTAACTTGACTTAGTCATAACAATTATGACTAACCTAGTGGCATGGGTTGGCTCGAATTGTTAGCCATCTCAAATCAGAACTAGATCGATACAAATGGGAAGGTAAGTGAAACTGGTGGAAGGGATTTGCCATTAACTCAACAAGAATGCAATCAAGTCGACTAGCTCCTAATTAAAAATCAGTCAGTCGCATCTGCCAAACATACCTTAGATATCAAATTATTAAATCAAAACCAATTGGGTTAGCTTACAATCTAGGCTCGAACCATAGAGCCAAATTAGGTCTCGACTTGACTGAGTCACATCTCAATGTGATTCGATCTTGATCTAGACTTAATCCTATTAGGCTGATCAAATCTAAGCTTTCTTTGATCCCACTAAACCAACTATTGATTCAGTTTGATCAACCGCTAGACCTAATTGAGCTATCCAAGCCCGAACCCAATTTTATAAAGATATCTTAAATCTAAAAATTCATAATTTTTAGACCTAAGCAATTTCATAATCTTAATTTTGATTTAAATTTTGGATTCATGAACAAAATATGTAATAAAAATCCTAGGATTTCAGAATCTAGAGTTTTGCAAAAAAATAAGTTCTGATGTTTTATTAAGGATGAATGCACAGCACCTCTACACGCCATAAGAATACTTCATCGAATGAGAGGAGAGGGCTTTTAAACCCTACTTTGTTATTATGACTGGACGGCCATGGGCAACTCTTTAATCAGAAATATAATTTTTTACTACAAAATTAGTTAGATCATATATCACATAGAAAAAGATCTAACCAATACATGTCTTACATACATCTCATATATCATCAATATGCATACTTTTAGATCTGAAATATCACATATTAAATCTAAAAAATTTTAAATTTGATAATATCAAAAATAAAATTATTCTAGACATCTTATAGAACTATTCTATGACTAGTTTAAGCATGCATCTTTCATATCTCATATGAACAAATCAAAAATTAAAAACTTTATTTTTTATTTTTAGATCTAATTATAATAATTATAATATTAAAAAAATAAAAATTAAATAGATCTAAAATTATATTTAATCAAAATAAATACATGATTATACTAGACTACACATAGAACTATTATACCTAGTCTAGTCATGCATCTCATACATATTAAATCAAAATTATTTAATTTTTAATTTTTTAATTTCAAATCTAATCATAGCTTATGTGATATTTGAACTTTTTAATATCAAATTATAAATAAAAATAAAATTAGATCAAAGGTAGATCTGAAGAACTACTAACGCAGCTATGATACCAATTAAAGAAAAAATCATATTTTCCACCGTAGGATCGTACAAATTTGATCAGATCCAAGATGAATTTTTCTAAAAATTTTTAAATGATCTAATTAGATCTAAGAATTTTTAGATCTGATCATAGTAATCTAATATTAAAAATTAAAATAAAAATTAAATTTAATTTCATACCTTATTTGGGTAATCTGATTATCCTGCGATGTGTTAAATATATGTCCCCTAGAAGTCAGAATTGGCTGACACATGTAATACACTTCTAAGGGCAAAATTATAATTATGACTATAATAAATAAAATTGATTATTTTCTATCACATATGTGTATTTAGTGTTTGTGATACATTCTTTGAGTTAATGGTAATCATAATTCATATTTTCAAGAGTTAAAAATTTAAGACATGAATAATCATTGTTAACTCATAAAATGCTTCCGACCATAGGATCATCACGAGGATGGTGATTGATCCAGAAGGTTGGTGTACAATCACTTCTCTTTAGTAGATGAGTCTTAAGTCTACATTGTGGAGACATCGGAGCGAGAGTATAGGTACTCGTTAGAGAACGAGGGCACTGAGCGTGACCACCTCGAGTAGTCATTAGGGAGTCTACCTTCTCGTCAATGACTGACTCGATGCTGCAGTAGTGTGTCTGGTTCTTTGACCTGAGGTGCATCGGTAGTTCACCTTGAGGGTGTTATAGTTTGACTACACCATTACTCGGTCTCCTAGCCATATGGAATCCTGAGGTGTATGTTGGCTATAGCATGTTCATTGTAGGAACTGGATTGCATCAAGATGGAATCTATCTACCTCGGTGGTAGAGGAGCAGCCCTATGATGATCATGAGAATCAAGTCCAGAAGTCCATGGCCATGGCAGAGTGAAATAATAGAAAGAGTTTCTATTTAGATTTTCACATCGGACTCGAATCGAATGATTACATCATATGATAGAAACTAGGGTTTGACGAGTTCACCTTAACCCTAATCTGATCGGGGCTCAAGATAGAAGAACTTAATCACATAGGTAGCTGCACCAAGAGGTTCGCATTCAGCTCTGATGGGTTGCCACCATATACTGCTAGGTGTCACTGGTGGATTTTGGGAGCAATTAGAATGATTTAGATGATCGATCATTCTAGCTGTTCGAATCAGAAGAGTTCTGATCCATCGAAAGGAGTTTCGATGATGTCGATGATAGAGATCATGACATATCCCATTACCATACAGAACTGAACCTAACTGGGTCACACAAACAAGGGTTTGAATCTGGTGATCATCAATTGAACTGATCCAGTTCAATTGATCTGAATGAGATTCAATTAGGTTCAAGGAAATCGTGCTAGCACTCGATTGAACCTAACGTTCTTCTTTTGCTATCATAAATAAGTTGTCCTGACTGAGCCAAAGGAGTTTGTGCTCAATCAGAGGCCTTCATATGGTCTGACTAGAGGTTGTCCAAGTCAGAAAAGGTTGTCTTATTTTGTAAGACATTACCTGCCATTTTTGGTCACCTGCCATTTCTTGTTCTTTGACTTTGGTCAAAAGTCTACCTTTGACTGGTCAAATGTTGACCATTGACACTTTGACTTTTGACCACATGTCATGCACCTATTGGAGAGCTGGTGGGGGCCTGTCCCCCTACCAGAACCTGGCAAGGAAGAGGGCGCACGCCACCCTTGGCGTGTGCCCAAGTTGGAGGCGCCTAGGAGTCCCTGTTGGATAGGGACTCCATCTCCTTTTTGGATTCCAATTAGAGTTCTCCTAAGAACCAACTTTGACTGGTCTTAGGCACCCTCTAAGGAGGAATCCAAGGAGACTCTATTCCCACCAATCAGATTTAGATCTGATTTCACAAAGGAGTTGTGATTGGTTGGGAAGAAGAGGAGTTGGATCACAGCATAGTCTATAAATAAGACCCTGTGCCCAACTCAAAGAAAAATCTAAATTGAATCATAATTCCCCATGCCCCAAGGCTGCCTCTCTCCTCTCCTCCTCCATGCCAAACCATCTTCTCCCTCTCCTCTCCACGTCCAAAAGGAGTTTTGGATTCTTGGTTGGTGCAATCCAGATCAAAGAAAGGCGACTGAAAGCTAGAAGGCTGCACTGCTGCAAAGGACGACTGCTGATCTTCAAAAGGAGTTTTGAAGATCCTCCAGATCAGATCCAGATCTAATTTTTGGAGATGTGATAGAGAAGAAGAGGATCTCTAGATCCAAGCCTGAGTGGATACCGGTAGAGGCCAGGCACTTGCGTGGCTAGATCCAGAACCTTCCGCTGCACATAGGATCATCAACGGGTAATAGGATTACCCATATCAAGGTAAATTAAATTTGATTTAATTTATCTAGATTTTATTTTATTTTTAAAATAATAATAATCAGATCTAAAATATCTTAGATCTAATTAGGATCAAAGAAAAAATTTTTTGAAATATATCTCTTGATCTGATCAGATCTGAACGAACCTGGTCCGAGAAATCAGGATTTCCCTTCAACTGGTATCAGAGCCAAGGTTCTAAAAGTGTTTAGATCTAATTTTAAATTTATTTTAATTAAAAAATAAATAATTTCAGATGTCACATGAGATGTGATCAGATCTGAAATTAGAAAAAATTAAAATTAAATGATTTGGATCTAAGATTAGAAAATATGCATGACTAGTTCTAAAATAGAATAGTTCTATAGAATAGTCTTGCATGTTTTTGATTTAATCTGATTAAATCATATTTTAGATCTATTTATTTACTATTTTTTGATATTATAATGGTTATAATGACATCTAAAAAATAGCAAATAAAAATTATTTAATTTTAAATATCATATGAGATATGATTGATGCATGTCTAGACTAGTTGTAGAATAGTTCTACATAATTATCTAGATTAGAATTTATTTTGATTAGATCAATTTAAATCTAATTTTTTAGATTATTATGAGATAATTTAGATCTAAAAATATGCATGATTTGATACATGAGATGTATGCAAAATATGCCATGATTAGATCTAATTTATATATGAGATATATGATATAGATCTAAAACTATTTTGTAGTATTGCATGTTCCTGATTAAGGCATTCCTCTTGGCCGTCCGATCATAAGAATGAAGAAGGGTTTAAAGGCCCTCTCTTTCCATTCGATGGGATGTTCTTATGATGTGTAGGGGTGCTGCATGTTCATCCTTAATCAGAAACCCAAAACTTACTTTCTGCAAAATCCTAGATCCTGAAACCCTAGGATTTATCGTGCATATTTTGTTTATGAACCCTACTTAATTAAAAATTAAGATTATGGAATATCAATTAGGTCTAAAATTGAGAATTTCAGATCTAAGACATATACATAATATTGGGTTCGGGCTTGGGTAGCTCAATTAGGTCTAAGCAGTTGATCAAACCAAATCAAGATTTGGTTAGATGGGATCAACAATGCTTAAATTGACCGGCCTAATAGGATTAAGTCTAGGTCAAGATTAAGTCACGATCAAGCAAGACCTAATTAGGCTCAGAGATTAGAGTCTGGATTATAGGCTAACACAATTGGTTCTGGCTCAACAATTTGGTGTCTAAGGTAAGTTTGGCACATACGACCGACTGATTTTTAATTGGAAGCTACTCGACCTGAATGCATTCTTGTACGAGTTAATGGCATATTCCTTCCATCGGTCTCACTTACCTGGCCACATCTGTTGACACAGTTCTGATCTGAGGTGGTCAATAATCCGAGCTAACCCATGCCACTAGGTTAGTCATAATTGTTATGACTATGACAAGTCTAGTTTAATGAGATCTGAATCAATTCTTCCTAAGAAAAGATTAAGTCTGAGGTCTTCCACCATTGTAGACGTGCGGGCCCTTCCCGGGGTTGATTCTTCTCGACTGGATACAGTGGCTCAGTTGCACCAGAAAGACGTAACCATGTCTATTAGGCATTG
>QRFJ01001073.1:0-135734 GCA_006176705.1 Cocos nucifera | reverse complement strand
AACCATGTCTATTAGGCATTGGATGCTATGGGCTGGAGGATGAGTTGGGCTCAATATTCCGGATACGGTGAGAGACCCAATTAGGAACCCAGTCTATGCAAATGGTGGGTCTGACTTAACTAAGGAGTGGATCAATATTTCCGGATACGGTGAGATTCATGAATTAGAGACCAAGTTTGGGTGCACCATGATTAGAGAATCATTGAACAAGAGTTGTTCACTCATTGGCTAACCCATCACCAATAACTGTTAGGTGAGGTGATGAGTCAGTTGGTGAGACCGCACCACCCACTAGAAATCAATCAATCGCGGAGATTTTCGCATCTCTACAGAGGGAGTGTAGGGATCCGAGAAAATAGTGGGAGCTAATTTGTTTAAAAATAAAATCCCTAAACAAATTGGTCAAGTCAAAATTACAGTATCTAACTAGAATCTTTGACTCTCTACAGGAAAATGTCTGCGTCCAACCCACTGGCACGTATCCTAGACACACATAGACTGACTGGACCCAATTATAAAGATTGGCTCAGGAACTACAAAATTGTTTTGGGTTCAGAGAAGTTAACACATGTTTTGGACCAGGACCCTCCCACCTTACCAGCTCGTCCATCCACTGAACAGAGAGCGTCTCTGGAAAAATGGATTGACGAAGACAATAAGGCCAGATACTTACATGTTGGGCTCGATGTCTGATGAGCTCCAGCGCCAACATGAAGATATCGGGACTGCTCGCCAAATGTTGGCTCACCTGCAGGAGATGTTTGGTGAACAGAGTCGCGCAGCCAAATATCAAGTCACAAAATGACTTTTTAAGGCTAAGATGCGTGATGGGCAGTCAGTCCAAGATCACTGTCTGACAATGATCAAGGACATGGAAGAGCTTGAGAAGCTCGGTGTGAAGTTGGACTTGGACTTGCAGAATGATATTATTCTGCAATCCTTGACTGATGCATATGGGCAATTCATCATGAATTACCACATGCATAAACTTCAAAATTCCTTGGCCGAGTTGATGAATATGCTGGTTACCGCTGAGCTTTCTATGAAAGGTTCTAAAGGCTCAGTTCTTGCTATGGAACGGACTTCTTCCAAAAGAAAGTCTTATGGAAAGAAAAAGAAGTCTGTGAAAAAGCAAAAGGTAGAAGGATCAAAGAAGAAGAAGGCAGAACCGAAGAAGAAGGTCGATGGCAAAGGAAAGTGTTTCCATTGCAACAGCGACGGCCATTGGAAGCGGAACTGCCCTACTTACCTGGCCACCCTAAAGAACAAGAAGGAAGGTCCTTCTGGAGGTATGCTCGTTATTGAGTCTAACCTTACGGTTTCTTCTGCATCCAGTTGGGTGCTTGACTCTGGTTCTAGTGCTCATCTGTGCACTTCTATGCAGGGTCTTGAGGATAGCAGGAGGCTGAGGGATGGAGACATGATCCTACGCATCGGTAATGGAGCAAGAGTTGCTGCAGTAGCCGTGGGAACATACCCTCTTCGATTACCATCTGGTTTAGACTTAGTTTTAAAGACTGTTATTATTGTGCCTGCAGCTAGCAGGAATTTGATTTCTGTTTCATGCTTAGCACAAGAAGGTTATGTGATCACCTTCTTTAAGGACCATTGTAACATTCTTTATGAAAGAAATAAAATTGCAAATGGTTTCCTTATTAATGGTCTTTATCAGCTACATATTGATGTACCTATTTAACTATCGAGCAAAACGTGAATGCCAAATGACCTAGGGATAGTCCAAATGACAGATATCTATGGCACCTAAGATTAGGTCATATAGCAGAAGATAGGATTAACAAATTGGAGAAAAATGGGCTATTGAGTCCATTGACTTTTGAGTCATATCCAACTTGTGAATCTTTGTCTTCAAGGCAAAATGACTAAACTCCCTTTTGTTGGACATGGGGAGAGGGCCACAGATCTCCTTGCCCTAGTACATACTGATGTGTGCGGCCCATTTCGATGTGCCGGCTAGAGGCAATTTTGTCTACTTCATTACCTTTACCGATGATCTGTCTAGGTATGGGTATGTGTATCTTATGAGACACAAGTCTGAAGCTTTTGAAAAGTTCAAAGAATTCAGACATGAAGTAGAAAAACAAACTGAAAAACCCATTAAGGTTCTTCGATCAGATCGAGGAGGTGAATACCTTAGCCGGGAATTCCTAGACTATCTTAAGGAAAATGGCATAGTCTCTCAATGGACTCCACCAGGAACACCTCAACTCAACGGGGTTTCAGAACGGAGAAATCGGACTCTATTGGATATGGTTCGATCCATGATGAGCTTCACAGACCTCCCAGATTTTCTTTGGGGACATTCATTATTAACTTCAATCTATTTACTGAATAGGGTTCCTCTAAAACCGTTCCTACCACACCGTATGAGATATGGCACGGTAAGAAACCAAGTCTGAGTCATCTCAGAATTTGGGGTTGTCCGGCTCATGTCAAAAGACAACAAGCGGACAAGTTAGAGTTTAGGTCCTTTAGAGCTCGATTCATAGGATATCCTAAAGAGTCATTAGGATACTATTTCTACATTCCAGAAGACCACAATGTGATTGTGAGTCGACATGCCATATTTTCTTGAAAAATAGTTTATTCAAGATAGTGGCATTGGAAAGCAGATTAAGCTTGATGAGAAAGTCTCACAAGCAGAACGAGCTAAGGACCAAGTGGAACCAAATCAGGTTGAGCCAATAAGAAACACTACCTCCTCCACCTCGTAGATCGGAAAGAGTTTTCCCGTCCCCCTGAAAGATACTTAGGTATTATTTCAGAGGAAGTAGAGGAAAATGTTCCTCATAGGTAATGGTGCTCATGGTGATGATCCCAAAACCTACAACGAGGCGATATCAGATATCGACTCCGAGAAATGGCTAGAGGCAATGAAGTCAGAAATCGACTCGATGCACTCAAACCAAGTCTGGACCTTGGTAGATCCACCAGAAGGTATAGTACCTATTGGGTGTAAATGGATCTTCAAGAGAAAGATTGGTGCAGATGGGAATGTGGAGACATTCAAGGCTAGACTAGTGGCAAAAGGTTATAGTCAACGTGAAGGCATTGACTATCAGGATACCTTTTCCCCAGTAGCTATGCTAAAATCCATCCGCACATTGCTTGCTGTTGCAGCCTATTTCGATTATGAAATATGGCAAATGGACGTGAAAACGGCATTCCTAAATGGATATCTTGAGGAAGATATCTATATGGAACAGCCGCTAGGTTTCACATCCAGTGATACTGATCACAAGGTTTGCAAGCTGCAAAGGTCCATATATGGACTTAAGCAAGCATCTCGGAGCTGGAACACTCGTTTCAATGATGTGATCAAAAAGTTTGGTTTCATCAAAAATGAAGAGGAACCATGTGTTTTCAAAAGGGTCAGTGGGAGCGCTGTTGTCTTCCTCGTATTGTACGTGGATGACATCCTCCTTATTGGGAATGATATTCCCATGTTGACAACAGTCAAATTATGGTTGTCCAAGGAATTCTCCATGAAAGACCTAGGTGAAGCATCCTTTATTCTAGGAATTAAGGTCTATAGGGATAGACCGAATAGGATGCTAGGACTTTCACAGAAGATGTACATAGAGGAAAGTACTAAAGAGGTTTAGTATGGAAAACTCTAAGAGGGGATTAATACCCTTCAGACATGGTATTCATCTTTCCAAGAAGATGTGCCCTAGCACACCTGAGGAAATAGAACGCATGAGCAAGATCCCTTATGCTTCTGCAATAGGGAGCCTCATGTATGCCATGCTATGTACACGACCTGATATAGCCCATGCTGTGAGTGTCACAAGCAGATATCAGTCAAATCCAGGTGAAGAACACTGGACTTCTGTGAAATGTATCCTTAAGTACTTGAGAAGAACTAAGGATATGATGTTGGTCTTTGGTAATGGAGAACTCCAAGTTCAGGGATACACAGACTCGGATTTCATGTCCGATATAGATGATCGAAAGTCGACATCTGGGAGTCTGTTTGTGTGCAATGGTGGTGCTGTCAGCTGGAAGAGTTTCAAGCAAATGGTGATAGCAGATTCCACCATGGAAGCAGAATATATCGCTGCATCAGAGGCTGCGAAGGAAGCATTCTGGTACAAGAAGTTTGCTGCAGAAATCAGAGTAATGCCATCAGATGCCATTCCTCTATACTGCGACAACAATGGCACCATAGCCCTTGCTAAGGAGCCGAGGTCTCATCAGAAATCCAAGCATATTGAGCGGCGATACCACCTCATCCGCGATTACCTCGAGAAGGGTTACGTCGAGGTCAAGAGAGTCAACTCCACAGATAATGTGGCAGACCCACTTACAAAGCCGTTGGGCCAGCAGAAGATCGAAGCCCACCTTGAGAAGATGGGACTTAGACTTGTAGCCAATTGGCTTTAGGACAAGTGGGAGATTGTTAGATATATGTGCCCTAGAAGCCAGAATTGGCTGACACTTGTAATACACTTCTAGGGGCAAAATTATAATTATTGACTATAATTAATAAAATGGGTTATTTTCTATCACATATGTGTATTTAGTGTCTGTGATACATCCTTTGAGTTAATGGTAATGATAATTCATATTTTCAAGAGTTGAAAATTTAAGACATGAATAATCATTATTAACTCATAAAATGCTCCCGACCATAGGATCATCACGAGGATGGTGATTGATCCGAAGGTTGGTGTACAATCGCTTCTCTTTAGTAGATGAGTCTTGAGTCTACGGTGTGGAGACATCCGGAGCGAGAGTACAGGTACTCGTTAGAGAACGAGGGCACTGAGCGTGACCACCTCGAGTAGTCATTAGGAGTCTACCTTCTCGTCAATGACTGACTCGATGCTGCAGTAGTGTGTCTGGTTCTTTGACCTGAGATGCATCGGCAGTTCACCTTGAGGGTGTTATAGTTTGACTACACCATTACTCGGTCTCCTAGCCATATGGAACCCTGAGGTGTATGTTGGCTATGACATGTTCATTGTAGGAACTGGATTGCATCAAGATGGAATCTATCTACCTCGGTGGTAGAGGAGTAGCCCTATGATGATCATGAGAATCAAGTCCAGAAAGTCCATGGCCATGGTAGAGTGAAATAATAGAAAGAGTTTCTATTTAGATTTTCACATCGGACTCAAATCGAATGATTACATCATATGATAGAAACTAGGGTTTGACGAGTTCACCTTAACCCTAATCTGATCGGGGCTCAAGATAGAAGGAACTTAATCACATAGGTAGCTGCACCAAGAGGTTCGCATTCAGCTCTGATGGGTTGCCACCATATACTGCTAGGTGTCACTGGTGGATTTTGGGAGCAATTAGAATGATTTAGATGATCGATCATTCTAGCTGTTCGAATCAGAAGAGTTTTGATCCATCGAAAGGAGTTTCGATGATGTCGATGATAGAGATCATGACATATCCCATTACCATATAGAACTGAACCTAACTGGGTCACACAAACAAGGGTTTGAATCTGGTGATCATCAATTGAACTGATCCAGTTCAATTGATCTGAATGAGATTCAATTAGGTTCAAGGAAATCGTGCTAGCACTCGATTGAACCTAACGTTCTTCTTTTGCTATCATAAATAAGTTGTCCTGACTGAGCCAAAGGAGTTTGTGCTCAATCAGAGGCCTTCATATGGTCTGACTGGAGGTTGTCCAAGTCAGAAAAGGTTGTCTTATTTTGTAAGACATTACCTGCCATTTTTGGTCACCTGCCATTTCTTGTTCTTTGACTTTGGTCAAAAGTCTACCTTTGACTGGTCAAATATTGACCATTGATACTTTGACTTTTGTCCACATGTCATGCACCTATTGGAGAGCTGGTGGGGGCCTGTCCCCCTGCCAGAACCTGGCAAGGAAGAGGGCGCATGCCACCCTTGGCGTGTGCCCAAGTTGGAGGCGCCTAGGAGTCCCTGTTGGATAGGGACTCCATCTCCTTTTTGGATTCCAATTAGAGTTCTCCTAAGAACCAACTTTGACTGGTCTTAGGCACCCTCTAAGGAGAAATCCAAGAAACTCTATTCCCACTAATCAGATTTAGATCTGATTTCACAAAGGGTTGTGATTGGTTGGGAAGAAGAGGAGTTGGATCACGCTTAGTCTATAAATATGACCCTGCGCCCAACTCAAAATACGATTGAATCACAATTTCCCATGCCCAAGGCTGCCTCTCCCCTCTTTCTCCATTCCAAACCACCTTCTCCCCTTCCTCTCCACATTCAAAAGGAGTTTTGGATTTTTGGTTGGTGCGATCCAGATCAAAGAAAGGCGACTGAAAGCTAGAAGGTTGCACTGCTGCAAAGGACGACTGTTGATCTTCAAAAGGAGTTTTGAAGATCCTCCAGATCAGATCTAGATCTAATTTTTGGAGACATGATAGAGAAGAAGAGGATCTCTAGATCCAATCTGAGTGGATATCGGTAGAGGTCAGGCACTTGCGTGGCTAGATCCAGAACCTTCCGCTGCATACAGGATCATCAATGGGTAATAGGATTACCCATATCAAGGTAAATTAAATTTGATTTAATTTATCTAGATTTTATTTAATTTCTAAAATAATAATAATCAAATCTAAAATATCTTAGATCTAATCTAGATCAAAGAAAAAAATTTTTGAAATATATCTCTTGATCTGATCAGATCTGAACGAACCTGATCCGGGAAATCAGGATTTTCCTTCACAATGATCTTGATGTTTCTTGAGGTTCTGGAAGGAGCCACACACATGCCTGGCCTCTACCGATATCAACTTGGAAAAGATCTGGACATCTTCTTCTCATAAATCCTTTTTTTAAAGATCATATCTGAATCTGATCTAGAAGTCGTTCAAAAAATTTCTGAAGGCAGCATGTCCGTCTCACGAACACCGTCGCATAGATGCTAAACTCTTCATAAATTTGATTGGATCTTCTTCTTAGATTTATGCCTAACATTTTAGGCATGTATAAGAGAGGGAGAAAGAGGATAAAAGGGGTGTGGGATATCTATAATGATAGCCTTTGGGTATGAAAAATATTTCTACGTGAAGAGCCTTGGCGCATGAGTTCTTATACAAAAGCATAGCACCAAGTTAGAGTCCCTCTTTGACCAAAATCCTTTTTTTTTCGACCATTGGGACTCCTAGACCTAATCTCTACAAAAATCTCCAGATCCCATCTAATTTTAATGCTAAAAATCAATCTAAAAGGTGGTGGCATGAGTAGATAAGGAAGAGTCCACTGCACCTAGGACTCTTCCCTCAAGAGTTTGATCTAAATCAAACTCTATCATAACTTAGTCTAGATGTCTCCAAAAATTATAAAATTTGGTACACCCAATGTATGATTTGTGCTCTATCACATATCCAAAAATTAAATCAAAATAATTTTTAAAAAAATTTTCTAGAAGTATCTGATCAGGTGACCCTCAATTTTCTCAAATAGGTCAACTTTTGACCCTCTTCCAATTTGACTATGAATGGATTTAATTTCTATAATTAATCTGATCTAAACTTATTCTAGTTAGATAAAAATAAATCTATTCAAAATATAAGAATGAGTTAAATCAAATTTGACTTGGTTGTGATGAATCAGAAAGATTTCAAAAGAAGAAAGTCAGGCTCAATCATATGCTAGCACGATTACCTTGAACCTAATTGGATCTAATTCAGATCAATAAAACTGGATTAGCTCAATTGATGACATCCAGACCCAAACCCTTATTTGTGTGATCTAGTTAGATTTAATTCTATATGGTAATAAGATATGTCGCGATCTCCATCATCAATATCATCGAAACACCTTTTGATAGATCAGAACTTTTCTGATTCATACAATTAGAATGATTGATCATCAAAATCATTCTAATTGCTCTCACAATCCACTAGTGACACCTAGCAGTATATGGTGGTAACCCATCAGAACTGAAAGCGAACCTCTCGGTGCAGCTACCTATGTGATTGGATTCTTCTATCTTGAGTTCCGATAGGATTAGGGTTAAGGTGAACTCATCAAACCCAATGTCCGTCATATGAATTAATCATTCGATTCGAGTCCAATATGAAATCCTAATAGAAACTCTTTCTATCATCTTTACTCTGCCATGGTCATGGGCTTAAGGACTCAATCTCATGATTATCATAGGCTACTCCTCATCTACCAAGGTAGATGGATCTCCTTATTGGTGCAATCCAATTCCTACAATGAACATGCTATAGCCAACATACACCTCAGAATTCCGAATGGCTAGGAGATCAAGTTATGATGTAGTCAAACTATAACATCCTCAAGGTGAACTATCGATGCACCTCAGGTCAAAGAACCATACACACCACTACAGCATCGAGTCAGTCATCGACGAGAAGGTAGACTTTCTTATGACTACTCGAAGTGGTCACGCTCAATGCCCTCATTCTCTAACAAGTACCTATACTCTCACTCCGATGTCTCCACACCATTGACTCAAGACACATCTATCCTAAGAAAGCGATCATACACCAATCTTTCAGATCGATCACCATCCTCATGATGATCCTATGATCGGAAGCAGTTTATGAGTTAATTATGAAAATTCATATCGTAAATTTTTAACACTTGAAAATATAAATTATAATTATTATTAACTCAAAGGATATATCATAGACACTTTTAAATATACACTATGATAGAAAAATAATTTATTTATTAATCTATAGTCAAAATTATAAAATTGCCCTTAGAAGTGTATTACAAGTGATAGCCAATCTGGCTTCTAGGGCACACATCTAACAAGCATTTGGGGCTCTTGTCCTCCTGCTAAAAGATGCAAGAGAGAGGATGCATGCCACCCTAGGCATGCATCCCATGTGGATAAGAGATGGAGTCACATACAGATAGGACTCTAGGGTGCTTTGATAGGTTTAAACACTTAGGCACCAAGGAGTTTGGGTTTATCTAGTTTAGGCAGCACTTATGTGGATTTCAGATGGGCTCTCATCTAATTGGATCAGATGATATCATCCCACCAATCAGACTTAGATCTGATTGAATGAAGGCCTTTGATTGGCCGGGATGATGTGGCACTACAGGGTGCAGTAGGGTCTATTTAAACCCTATCTGTGCCTTGATTTTGTGTGCATCTCCCTTTCACCATGCTGCAAGGCTGCCCACCTATATTTTATGCCACCTTCTGATCCTCTCTCTCCTCTCCATGCTCAAAGGAGTTGGGCACGGGTTGAAGTGCAATCCAAGGAAGAAAGGCACCTAAATCAGGAAGAAGACAACACTACTGAAAGAGACGACCGCTGCCTCTTCAAAAGAAGTTTTGAAGAACTTCAAGATTAGATCTAGATCTGATTATTGAAGAGTAGATTCAGAAGGAGAAGACCTTCAGATCCTATCCGAGTAGATACCGATAGAGGCCAGGTGCTTACGTGGCTCTTTTCAGAACCTTAGGATAGGTCAGAATCATCATAGGATAATCTAATTATCTAAAACAAGGTATGAAATTAAATTAGATTTAATTTTACTTTATTCTTAATATTAGATCCGAGACATCTTACATCTGATTATAATCTTAGAAGAAAAATTTGGAAATATTTCTTCAGATCTAATCAGATCTGAATGATCCTGTGCTGAAAAACAAGGTTTCTTCTTCACTCACAATACCAGCTATTGAAGTTATGTCCCGTGAGTTTGTCATTATCCAACAATGATCGAAGCGATAGGATAGTGGCCATATCTACAATAAGAAAAACCAAACCTAATTAGTACATGAATTAATTATCCTAAAGATTTAAACTTTAGTCTAAAGATCCTTCCACTATTTTATACGAATTGATAGCCTACCTTCAATTCAAGGAATTACTTTAGTTTTCTAGTAGGTACTAGAATCCACGTAGATAACACATGAGCCCAACTTTGGTTGGTCAACCCATGTGCACCAATGGGTAGGTACATAACCAATTATTTCTCTAAACAACTTCTAGTAATTTTTAGTTTTATCCCAGAAATCAAATCAGTAGGCTTTGGCTTCCACTAAAAACATTCGGTTAGGTTCAACCATTAACATGACCGTATTTAGTGCATCTAACCAATAAATAATCAGGCCTAACTTGAAGAAAATCGAGCAGAATTTTTAGCATGCATTTCAAAAAAATTTCAAATTTTATAGCAGTGGAAGCTAAAATTAATCAAATATTAATCTACTACATGCATTGATCTAATCGATTAAACTCTACTCAGGATCTAGATATGCTAATATGTAATTTAAAATTTAAATGTGATTGATTAACAAATCGCATTTGCTGACTGATACAAGTTCAGAACTCAATACCTTTGCACGGATAGATGATCTCCGTGATCTGAATCCATTGAAAGAAGCTGTGGTATCGTACTATAGTTGCACACTTATTCAGCCTCTATGGTTGGTCCACATGGAGCTCCTGATCCCGACCAGCTCCACTGGAGTGCTAGCTCCTCGCCGAGGCCTTCGAGGGTTGATCATGATCGATCCAATCGATCGTCTTCTTTCTAATCTTCCAGACACTCCAAAAAATTAGAACACATGCTTCGGAGGATGATGAAGTTGTGTGGAAGGTTTCGTGGTGACATGGCTCTCATAGCGCTCACATTCACCACCCGAAACCTAGGGTCGAAACCCTAGGACCTCCCACACCCAAAAACCCAAGTCTTACTCTCAGGGTTTTTATGACCAACTATTATCCTCACGCTCAAGGGATCCTCATGCCAAGAAGAGCTCACACCACTCAGAATTGACTGAGAAACTTTTTCTTAGATAAATTTCATGCACACCCTCTTTAAAACATTTTTAGAAGTGGCGTTGGAAAGAAAGATAAGTGGCACAAGAAAGAACCCTCCTTTGACTTTTCTCACCTCAAAACTTGCACCCCTCTCTAGCTCTCTCTCTCTCCAAAAATCTTTCATGCCAACCTTACTCACACCCCATGCTAAAACCAATTTTAAAATGGTCAACATGAGATATGAAAAGCATGTGGATAGGTAGGGTTTGGAGGTTGAACTTGTTTTAACCTCCCATTCATAGTTAAATTTGAATGAGTAGTTTATCCACTTCCAATGCCAATTGCATGTGAGAAACTCATAAAGGGGCTTCCTTTTGTGCATCCTTACTCTGAACAATTCAGAATAGTGGGCGACAAACCACATAGGAGGCATGGGAATGGACAAGATATGAAGGTTGAACTTGTTTCAACCTCCTTCTCATTCAAATTCAAAACTCAGACAAACCAAACCTAATCCAACAATTTAGACCAGGTCAAAGAGAGAATAAGAGAGGTGCCATTTTAGATTTCAGCATGGGGAATTCTCATGCAATTTCAAAAATTGCGTGGAAAAAGAAAATGTGGGACAAAATGGTGGTGCAATGTGATGGGAATTCAAAATTTGAATTCAATTTGACCTATTCAAATTTGTTTCTACCAAACCAATTTAACCAGACTAAATTAGACTAGGTCAAACCTAATCAAATTAGGCTTAACCCAACCCAATAAATTTTTAATCAAATTAAAAATTAATTAGGTACGGATCCTTATCAAATTAGGGATGAATCTCCCATAGCAATTAGGTTATCTCATGACCTGATCGGGTCAAACCCAATTGAATCAAATTCAATCAGACTTGATCGAATCCTCATCACTTAATCAAATTGAGGTAATTAGTAATCAAATTACTAATTAATTCTCTAAAAATATTAGAGTTCCAATTGGATGGGTGTTTGAGCAATAGAGTCTCATCAACATGTAACTCTTGAAGAGTCCCAATCCAGTGGAACTCTTGACTGGGGTGTCCCAAATGAATAGAAGTCATGATCATAAAGTTCCAGACTAGTGAAACTCTTAATCAAAGAGTCCCAGATAAGTAGAACTCAAAGTTTCAGTCCAGTGGGACTCTTGGTCACGGAGTTCCAATCTAGTGGGACTCTTGACCATAGAGTCCTAGGTCATCAAGACTCAAGATCAACCATCAGATCAAGTAGGAACTCCTATTGTATGAGATCCCATAGATTCAAATCCTATGCTGGTAGCACATGAACAATTTTTTTGTATCAATCAATGTGATCATCTAGCAATGATACCCAACATCCGAATAGATCAAAAAGTCGTAACACAACAATGATGAACCTATGATATTTGGTTACCATATAATTCATCCCCTTGATCTCGATGCTAAAAAGATGATCTAGGGTTTACTGCCAATCCTAAAATTCATCCATAATGTATTTCAAAATTCAATGTCCATCACATGGACCATCCAGCTAAGGGTTTGCTAAACTGAAATACGGTGATACACTTGCTCCAACACTTAGAGGGATCAATCTTATCTTGACTCACACACCGACTTCACAAGTACTTGACTGCACCTAGTAGCCTTCCATTATTGAATTAGAAATTCAAGTAGTCCGATACCTAAGTATAGTGAGTTGCTTGCAAGTCACCATGGTGGTCTCAGATTTAAGGAACACTTATACCCATTTCCTTTGCGAGCAACTCTTGATAGTAGAGGGCTCTATAGTTGGATCACGATCAGTGAAATGTACCCCTATACTTCACCTGCATGCCATGCCAGTATCTCTATACTCCTTGGTTAGGAGGATAACCAACAAATATAGCATGCAACGACGTACACTCGATTACATTGTCATCCTTAGTTATAACGTATCAATTGGTCACAATCAGGTTTAAGGATTAAACAATAAATCCTCTTTTATCGAATCTAAATTGTCCCAAGGGCTTCATCATAGAAGAGTTCATTATAAAAAGATAGATAGTAAATGATGAAATTACCAAAATAATAATTTTGTTTATTAATAATTTAAGTATAATTATATTTAGCTCAACCATCTATAATCTAGATGATTGACTTTAGGATACTTTTTCTAACAACTCTCACTTAGAGTAAAGCCACTCAGAATAGTATCGAATACCTATCTTCCATTTGTGATTGTTGAACTTTTTAATTTCAAGAGCCTTAGTAAAAGGGTTGGCCACATTCTCCTTTTCATCGATCTTCTGAAGCTCGACGTTATCTCATTCCATGATCTTTCATACAAGATGGTAGCGACGTAAAATATGCTTGGTGCGCTGATGTGCCTTCGGCTCCACTTGAGCTATGGCTCCAATGCTATCACAATATAGCAGAACTAGACCATCCAAGGAGGGTGCCACTCCCAGCTCACCGATGAACTTCCGCAGCCACATAGCTTTCTTCGTAGCATCGAATGCCGTGACATACTCTATCTCGCACATAGAATCGGCCATAATGTGCTACTTGAAACTCTTCCAGCAGACTATTCTATCATTTAGGATAAACACATAATCGAACGCACTCTTACTATCATCATGATCTGACTAGAAACTGAAATCAGTATACCCATAAGTTTCAAGTCAGTATCTCCATAGATGAACCACTGGTGCTTAGTACTTCTTAAATACTTAAGGATTGTCTTTACAACTTTTCAGTGATTCTCATCTGGATCAAACTGGTATCTACTCACTATCCATAATGAGTATGCCATGTCTGATCTCGTACATATCATGGCATACATAATAGAACCCACTACCAAAGCCAGTATTCTACTCATATGCTCTCTCTCTTGAGGAGTTGTTGGATAATCCCTCTTCGAGAGAGAAATTTCATGGTCTATTAGGAGATGCCTTTCTTGGAATTCACCATGCTGAACCTCTTCAGCATGGTATCGATGTACGTAGACTGGGACAATCCAAGCAACTTTTTAGATATATTCCTATAGATCTTCATCCCTAGGATGTAGGAAGCTTCTCACAAGTCTTTCATGGAGAATTGAGACAACAGCCAAACCTTTATTCTTTGTAATGCAGGAGTGTCATTTTTAATTAAGAGAATATCATCCACTTACAGTATAAGAAATACAACTACAGAATCGTTAACCCATTTGCATATGTAGGGTTCCTCTTCATTCTTAACGAAGCCATACATTTTGGTCACTTTATCAAAATGCATGTTCCAACTCAAGATGCCTGCTTTAATCCATAGATGGATCTCTGAAGCCTACATACCTTGAACTCATCTGTGGATGTGAAATCCTCAAGCTATATCATATACACCTCTTCATCCAGCTCTTTATTTAGAAAAGCTATTTTCACATCTATTTGCCAGATCTTATAGTCTAGGTATGCTGCTATCATAAGCATAATCCAAATGGACTTGAGCATTGCCACTAGGAAGAACGTCTCATCATAGTCAATACCATAATATTGACGATATCCCTTGGTAACCAGATAGGCTTTATAGGTCTCCACCTTTTCATCTGCATCCCATTTTCTTTTGAAAATCTACTTACACCTAATGAATTTTACCTCTTTAGATGGATCAACTAGTGTCCATACACTATTGACTTTCATGGACTCCATTTCAGACTTCATGGCTTCTAGCCACTTATCAAAATCAGTCCTCTACATAGCATCTATGTAGGTGATCGGATCCTCATCATTCTCATCGAGTTCAATAGGATCACCATCCTGAAATAAAAAACTATAGTATCTATCTGGTTGATATGATACTCTACCGGATCTCCTCAAGGGTGCCTCCTCAATAAACTCTGGGTTTGATCTTATCAAATTCAATTCTATGGGTTTACTAGAATGTGTTGATTTTTCCACCTGTCGAACTTCACCAAGCTCAACATTAGAGGTAATTGTTCCTTTTATAAGAAACTTCTTTTCCAAAAAGACTGCTTATTGCTAACGAACATCTTTTTGTCTTCAATAAGATAGAAGTAATAACCCCTAGTTTCCTTGGGGTACCATATGAATAAGCATTTATCAGACCTAGGTCCAAGCTTTTCTGATTGTAGACGTTTTACATAAGCCGAACATCCTTAAATCCTAAGGTGAGAGAGTGTCGGCCTATGCCCAATCCATATCTCATATGGAGTCTTTGCAACAAACTTGCTTGGAATATTATTCAAAATAAGTAGTCTCGAGTGCATACCCTCAGAATAAAATTGGCAAACTCGCAAATCCCATTATGTACCAAACCATATCTAATAGGGTTTGATTCCTCCTTTTAGATACACCATTATGCTGTGGTATTCCAGGAGGGATCCATTATGAGAGAATCCCATTCTCTCCTAAATATGTCAAAAAAATTTTAAAAAGGTATTCACCTCTTCAGTCAGATCGAAGAGTTTTAATACTCTTCCTAAGTTATTTTTCTATCTCATTTTGACATTATTTGAACATTTCAAATGAATCAGATTTACTCTTCACAAGATAGATGTACCCATACCTAAATAGATCGTTAGTAAATATAATGAAATAGTAGAATCCACCTCTAGCACGTGTTCATAGATCCACATACATCAGTATGTATTAGACTTAGAAGCTTAATGGCTCGTTCAGCTTTTCTAGTGAAATGTAATGAAGTAGTATGATTTGGTCATCTTACCAAGAAGGCAGGACTTATAGGTATTCAATGATTCACAATCATCAATATCAAGGATAAGCTTCTTGACTAACCTGTTAATCCTATTCTTATTTATATGCCTGAGCCTATAGTGCCAAAGATAGGCATTGATGATATTATCTAGTTTTAGGCATTTATTTGATGTGTACATTAAACTAATAGACTGTGATAATACATAAAAATTATTTCTTAATTATTTTTGCATTATTGTAACATCATTTATAATAATATTGCAACAATGTCCCGTTATTAATAAATTATAACCATCTTGGGTCAAAAGCCCAATGGATATTGTGTTCATCATAAAAGATGGACAATAGTGACAATCACTTAAAATGACATTATAATTTTTGAAAACAAGCTCAAGAGTTTCCAATGCTAGGACTAGAACATTCCTTCCATCCTTAATATTCAAGAATCTATCACTATCCTCAAACTTTCTACCAATTTGAAGTCCATGCAATGAATTGCATATATGTAGGAATTCGATATCTAATACCAGGTAGATGTATCACAAATAGTAAAATTGCAAGGTGTTATCATATAACACCCTTGCCCAGCAACATCTTGCTGGTTATCTCTGTTCAGCCTATTCGAGTCAAGAGGATAATTCTTCTTCGGATCTACCTGATTAGTGTCAACACTAGACTCCTCGTTCTTAGGTCATAAATGCTTACCACTGTCCAATAGTGAATGGAGCAAACTTACACTAACCATTCTATTTAACTTAAAAAAAAATATGAAACCTTATTAGTACTCAAATTATTTAAATTCTAAAGATTTGGACTTTAGTCTAAAGGTCCTCTCACTATTTTTAATGAATTATTAGCCTCTACCTCTAATTCAAGAAATTACACTAACTTCTTAGTGGGTCCTGAAATCCACATAGACTACAGATGGACTCGAGGAAAGCTCTGGCTAATCCATGTACATCTACAGGTAGGTTCATAATCAATTGTTTCTTCAAATAATTTTTAGTATTTAGATTTTGCCCCCAATGCCAAGTCAGTAGGCTATGGCCTTCATTAAAAAGGTCTAGTTAGGTCCAATTATTAACATGATTGACTTCGGTGCATCAAACTAATGATAATCAAGTCCAAGAAAAGCTTTAGCTAACCTGATCACCATTAAGAGAGTGTTACCTAATCATCATATGATGTACAGTAATTCCAACATCCAAATGAACACCAGGTGTAAAATACCTTCAATGTCCACCCAGAAAATTAGACTAATTACTATTCACCTTAATAGGAGGCTATGACTCGATTATCCCCATAACTTAGTCATTTTAAAGACCTAATAATTTAGAGAATTTAGGTTACTTATGATTTAGAAGAAGACATGAATCAATTTCTTCCACTGACTTTACCAAGTCAAATCCTCTCACTGACTTCACCAAGTCAATAGGTTAGGACTAGGATCAATTTAGGTCCATGGGCACCTTATTCAGTCTTACTGATTGAAATCAATCAAACTAATTTTTAGTGACATGGGTTAGCTCGAATCACTAAGTAATCTAATCAAATCCTAATCGACCATGTTGGCCAGGTAAGTGAGATCAGTGGAAGGGATATGCCATTAACTTGTCAAAGATCGAATCAGTGCAAGTAGCTTCTAATTAAAAATCATTGGTCTAGACTACCAAACTTACCATAGACACCAACCAATTAATTAGATTTAATCTGATCAACCTAGCAATTTTGAGCTTAACTGCGTAGCCATGAATTAAGTCCATCTTAGTCTCATTAAAGACATGGACTCATCCAACTACAACTATTGGAGTTGATTCTAGAGTGTCCTTGATCTAATCTAATTCAACACTTGATTAGATTTGATCAATTACTCTAGATTAATCCATTTTTTAACTAACCTTAGGTCTAACCCAATTAATGGACCTAATTCGTCTAACCCTTTAATCCACAGTCTTATGACTATATCTTAGAATCTTTAATTCATAATTCTAGATTATATAAATAATACTTAATTTTTTAATTAAATTTTAGACTGATGGATTGGGGTTCAGCATTTTAAAAATAATTTTTAAATTTTTTAAAGATATTTATTCTCTATTTTCCAAATGGATCAACTTGTTTCAGAAACGAGTCGGCTCATTTCTCAAATAGTAATCTTTTGCTAGTTTTAAATAGAAAATCAAGCATAATGAAAATTAAATCATGAATTATCTTTTAGATCTAATCTAAACACATTCATGTTTAACTTTCTAATTAAAATAATTTTAATCATAAAAATCTTTTTACTATTCATCTTAATGAATGAGTTTGCGGTGGCACCCCTACCGCAATAAGGGATCCCTACTAAATGGGAGGAGATGGCCTTTAAACCATACTTATCCCTTATAACCAGATGGCTTGGTGGCTCATTCATCCTTGATTACTAAGCTATCTGATTCTAATATATCATATATGTAAGTATTTAAATTTTCTAATTAACATATTAGATCATGTCAATCAACCCTTGCTCTGATACCATTGAAGATAATCGAGCAGGATTTTTAGCATGCATTTCGAAATATTTTCGAATTTTATAGCAGCAAAAGCTAAAATTAATCAAATATTAATCTACTATATGCATTGATCTAATCAATTAAATCTTACTCAAGATCTAAACATACTAATATGTAATTTAAAATTTAAATGTGATTAACCAGCAAATCGTATTTGCTGACCAATACAACTTCAGAACTCAATATCTTTGCACGAGTAGATGATCTCCATGATTTGAATCCATCGAAAGAAGCTATGGTATTGTGCTGTAGTTGTACACTTGTTCAACCTCTACAGTTGGTCCATACGAAGCTCCTGATCCCGAACAGCTCCACTGGAGTGCTAGCTCCTCGCTGGGACCTTCAAGGGCTGATTACGATCGATCCAATCGATCATCTTCTTTCTGATCTCCCGAACACTCCAGAAAATTAGAATGCATGCTTCAAAGGATGATGAAGTTGTGTGGAAGGTTTCGTGGTGACAAGGCTCTCACAGCACTCATAATCACCATCCGAACCCTAGGGTCGAAACCCTAGGACCTCCCACACCCAAAAACCCTAGAGTCTTACTCTCAGGGTTTTTGTGACCAACTATTGTCCTCACGCTCAAGGGTTCCTCATGCCAAGAAACGCTCACACTACTTAGATTTGATTGAGAAACTTTTTCTCAGATTACATTCATACACACCCACTTTAAAACATTTTTAGAAGTGGCATTGGAAAGAAAGATAAGTGGCACAAGAAAGCACCCTCCTTTGACTTTTCTCACCTTAGAACTTGCGCCGCTCTCTAGTTCTCTCGCTGCAGAAATCCTTCACGCCAACCCCACTCACGCCCCATGCTAAAACCAATTTTAAAATGGGCGACATGAGATGTGAAATGCGTGTGGATAGGTAGGGTTTGGAGGTTGAACTTGTTTCAACCTCCCATTCATATTTAAATTTGAATGAGTAGTCTATCCACTTCCAATGCTAATTGCATGCGAGAAACTCATAAAGGGGCTTCTTTTTGTGCATCCTTACTCTGAACAATTTAGAATATTGGGTGACTAACCACATAGGAGGCATGGGAATGGATAAGATACAGAGGTTGAACTTGTTTCAACCTCCTTCTCATTCAAATTCAAAACTCAAACAAACCAAACCCAATCCAACAATTTGGACTAGGTCAAAGAGAGAATAAAAGAGAAGCCATTTCAGATTTCAGCATGGGGAATTCTCATGCAATTACAAAAATTGCATGGAGAAAGAAAATGTGGGACAAAAAGGTAGCGTAATGTGATGGGAATTCAAAATTTGAATTCAATTTGACCTGTTCAAATTTGTTTCTACCAAATCAATTTAACCAGACCAAATTAGACTAGGTCAAACCTAATCAAATTAGACTTAACCCAACCCAATAAATTCTTAATCAAATTAGAAATTAATTAGATCCATATCCTAATTAAATTAGGGATGAATCTTCCATAGCGATTACGTCATCTCATGACCTGATCGGTTCAAATCCAATTGAATCAAATTCAATCCAACATGGTCAAATTCTCATCACTCAATCAAATTGAGCTAATTAGCAATCAAATTATTAATTAATTCTTCAAAAATATCAGTCTCAATCGGGTGGATGTCTGAGCAACAGAGTTTCATCAACATGTAACTCTTGAAGAGTCCCAATCCAGTGGGACTCTTGACCCTTGTGTCCTAAATGAATAGAACTCATGATCATAGAGTTCCAGACCAACAAAACTCTTGATCAGAGAGTTCTAGACAAGTAGGACTTAATATTCCAATCCAGTGGGACTCTTGGTCATAGAGTCCCAATCTAGTGGGACTCTTGACCACAAAGTTCTAGGTCATCAGGATTTAACATCAACCATCAAATCAGGTAGAAACTTCTATTGTATATGATCCTATAGGTTTGAATTCTATGCATAGAAATCAATTTTCTGTACCAATCGATGTGACCATCTAGCAATGGTACCTGACATTCGAAAGGTCAAAAAGTCATAATGCAATAATGACGAACCTATGGTATATGATTACCGTATAATTCATCTTCTTGATCTTGATATTCAAAAGATGATCTATGATTTACTACCAATCCTATAATTCATCCACAGTATATTTCAAAATTCAATGTCCATCACATGGACCATTTTGATTGAGGGTTTGCTAAATTGAAATACAGTGATACACTTGCTCCAACACTTGGAGGGGTCAATTCCATCTTGACTCATGCACCAACTTTACAAGTACTTAACTGCACCTAATAGCCTTCTATCACTGAATTAGAAATTCAGGTAGTTTGGTACCTAAGTATACTGAGTTACTTGCAAGTCACTGTGCTGGTCTCGGGATACTTATATTCATATCCTTTGCAAGCAACTCTTGACAATAGAGGGCTCTGTAGTTGGATCATGATTAGAAAAATGTATCCCTACACTTCACCTGCATACCATGCCAGTATCTTCATACTCCTTGGTTAAAAGGACAATCAACAAATATGGCACATAACGACCAATACTTGATTACGTTGTCATCCTTAGTTACAATGTATCAATTGATCATGATTAGGTTTAAGGACTAAATGACAAATTCTTCTTTGTCGAATCTAAATAGTCCTAAGAACTTTATCATAGAAAAATTCATTACAGGAAGATGCACAATAAGTGATAAAATTATCAAAATAATAATTTTATTTATTAATAATTTAAGTATAATTACATTTAGCCCAACCATCAACAACCTAGATGATTGGCTTTAGGATACATTTTTCAACATAATTTTGGCTGGCCAACTTGGCCACCATTAGAAAGACATCACCAAATTATCATATTATGAATGATAATTTCATTAGCCAATAAGCACCAGGCCTTTGGGCCTCCAATGATTATTAGACTAATGGATCCATTATCACTTAACTTAATGGGAGGCTATGACTTAGTTATCGCCATAACTTTATCATTTTTAAGGATCTAATAATTTTAGAGGATTTGATTAACTCATTTTAAGAAGAAAAAAGAGAACCAGCCAATTTCAATCCTTCCACTAACTTCACCAAGTCAGATAAAAAAGAATCTAATTAAAGCTGGCATTAAGAGCACATAAATCAGTCACACTGATTTACCTAATTAACATTAGTGAGTCCAAATCATCAAGTGATCTAATCAAAACCTAATTCACCAATATGGCTAGGTAAGTAAGATCAGTAGAAGGGATATGCTATTAACTCATCAAAGATTGGAATTAGTGCGAGTAGCTCCTAATTGAAAACCACTAGTCTGAACTGCCAAACTTACCTTAGATATCATTTGGTTCATTAGTTTCAATTTGACCAATCTAGTAATCTCGGGTTTGACCATGTAGCCATGAATCAAGTCCATTTGGTCCTTGTTAAAGGCATGGACTTGACCAACTACAACTATTATAATTGAGTCTAAAGAGTTCTTGACCTAATCTAAATCAATATTTGATTAGATTTGATCAATTAGTCTAATTTAGTCCATTCTTTAACTAACCTTAGTTCTAACTCAATTAATGGACCTAATTCATCTAATCCAATAATCCAAATTTTATTATTTAGGATCTTTAATTCATAATCCTAGATCCTAATTCATGATACTTAATTTTTAATTAAATTTTTGGGTTGAGGGTTGGGGTACAGTATTTCAAAAATATTTTTTAAAATTTTGAAAGGTTCTTTTACAATCTAACACTATTCATTAAATGGGTCGACTCACTTTAAAAATGGATCAGCTCATTTTATAAATAGTACTAGTTATAGGTTTTAATCTATGACTATGTACAATACATAAAACATTATGAATTATTTTAGATCTAATCTAAATACTTATTCATGATTAAAATTAGATTAAAACTATTCAAATATATCATAAAAATTATTAGATCAGATCTAAAATTTTATGATCAATTTTTAGATCAGCAACGTACCAAGATAACCTATACACTACAGGGGTAAACCTTACAGCAGGACAACCTTCAGTTCATACGATCAAGATTTTATTTTTAAATTTAAAAATTAGATTATTTTTTAGATCTAATCTAAAAAATAATCTAAGTATGCATATACATCACATTAAATAACCTGGATACCGTTACTGGCATGCATGTAGGATTTCTAGCTCTACTTTCAAAACTTTTTCAAAAATCAGACACAGCAGAATTAAAAATTAATCTAATTAATTTTTCTAGAGCTATAAATTAGATCTATAAATCCTACAAAAATAAGATCTAATGCAACATACATGCAATGAAATCTGAAAACAAAGAAACAAATAGCAGCAGTAGTAAAATTATTTTATTGATCTACGTGTTCAAAATACGTTATCTCTGCGCGAATAGTTGATCTCCGCAATTTGATCACCTTCAGAAAGATCTGATCATCACCACTAGGAAGATCTGATCATCATGATCCATCCACATATGTGTCTGACCTCCATGGATGGTCCACACGAGGTTCTGATCCCGATCAACTCCTCTTGAGTGCTAGCTCGATGTAGGATCATTCGATGGCTGATGCTGATCGAATTCCTTCGATCCTCCACCAAATCTTCAGATACTCTAGATCAGCAATAGAGAGAGAGAGAGAAGAGGTTAAGGAGGTACTCCAAAAAATTTTGTTAAGATCTGACGCTCGGATCTCATGAAACCCCTTTTTGAATCCTAGGTAGAAGCCCTAGGACAGCTTTCACCAAAAGCCCTTATGCCCTCTCTTTCTCTTGGTTCTTCTTCTCTCTAATTTTTTTTATTATTTTTCTCATGCAGGAGAGAGGCTCACACATGTAGAGGAGAGTTTTTTTTAGATTATTTTTATCCAAAAAAATTCTAATATTTAATGGAAGTGCAAAACAAAAGGTGGTGTGAGGGAGAGATAGGATAAGGAGGTTGTCCATTCAAATTAAAACTCTATTTGAATTTGAATGGCAACCAACTTGTTCTTATCCCTTTAGGACGTAGGAAAGGAGTGCGTAAGGCCTTTTGTGCATGGAAAAATCAATGAGAACTCTAAATTCTCTTAGAGAATGGAATGGCATAAGGATGAGGTGAGTTCGCGAATAGACTGGTCAAACTAGTTTTAATAAAACCTTATCCAATTGAACCCATTTCAATCCAAATTGGCTAAGCCTAATTAGACCAGATTAAACTTAACTTATTTAGGCTTAGTTAGGCTCAGTTAAATCCTGATCAAATTAAAAATTAATTAAGTCCAACCCCTAATCAAATTAAGAATCAAACCTCCTCGATGAATAGGTCATCTCATAACCTAATCTGGTCAAACCCAATTGAATCCAATTTAATCAGACTTGATCCAAAAATAATTACTCAATAAAATTGAGTTAATTAATAATTAAATTAATAATTAACTCTCATAATATAGAGTCCAAATCTAGTGGATGTCCATGTTGGAAATGCGCACTCTTTCCACAGGGATCGATGTGGCCACCGGTGATTAGCCAAGCAATAAGAAAGTACTTCTCCGAGATTTTTATGGAAGCACGATCAAACAATTTAAGAAATAGAGAAGAAGAGAAGAAGAAATTTTCGAAAGAAAAAAGCTTTTATTCAGTATATTTCAGCACTCTTACAATCTTGACCTATTTTCAGTATATATACTTTACAAAGAATCAAGCCCAAGCTCATAAAAAAACTTTCCAAACCCAAACAACCCACATACATAAAATAATAACTCGCGAAAACTGAGCCAGCCCAGTTTCAGACTAAGCCAGCTAACCTACGATTAGGACTGAGTCGACCCAGTTGTGTACCATGTCAACAGCTTGAAAATACTACTTTCTATCTAGATTTTCCTCTGAGACCTAGCCGACCCAATCCTGGACTGAGCCGGCCCAGTTTCCAACTTAGCTAGCTCAGTCTTAGGATGAGCCAACCCAATTTCTGAACTTTGCTAGGAGAGCTAATTTTTCTTCCGGCTCACCCCCATCTTCCCATGATCTATCTTCTCATATTTCCAAGACTTGGGAGTGCCACTTCTGAGCTCATATTCTCCATCTTTGTACTTCCAAGTCCTTGTGAACTCATCTCTTCTCAACAGACCCATCCATGCCACACATCTCTAAAAGCTATCTCTGGGGAGTACCTTCATGAGTGCATCAGACTGATTCTCTTTGGTATGGATCTTCATCAATTCTACTCACCTTCCTCCACCAGCTCTCTGATCCTATGGTACCTCACGTCTATATGCTTTGTGTGTGCATGATAGACTGGGTTCTGTGCCAACAATAGAACACTCTGACTATTACTGAACAGTGTAACCTTACTCTGCTCCACCCTCAACTCATCAATCAGTCTTCTAAGCCAAAGAGCTTCCTTTGCAGCCTCCATTATCCCAATGTACTCAACCTCTATGGTAGACAAGGCCGTGATTAGCTAAAGGGTTGATCTCCAAAACACCGATCCACCATCTACGCAGAAGAGGTATCCAGTAGTAGACCTCCTTATATCAAGATTATCAGCATAATTTATATCAACAAACCCTTCCAGAGGATCTGAACCTTCACACATCTTCATAGATTGTTCTCCAAATCCTCCCGACTGTCCACCAAACCATAATCCCTTGTTCCATGCAGATATCTCAATATCCATTTCAATGCTTTCCAATGTTCCTTCCCAGGGTTAGCCATGTATCTACTAACTGTACTAACTACATGTGCTATATTTGGTCTATAGCACACCATAGTGTACAGTACATTGCCTACAGCATTTGCATAAGAGACTTTTTTCATGTACTCTCTCTCTTCTTCTGAATGGGGGCTCTGTAATTTGGAGAGAGACATATGGCTCAGCAATGGCGTCTCTGCAGGTTTGGCCTTCTCCATTCCAAACCTCTCTAGAACCTTCTGGACATACTTTCCTTATGACAAATAAAGCACTCCTTTGCACCTATCTCTGCAAATCTCTATTCCAAGAATTTTCTTAGCTAAATCCAAATCCTTCATCTAAAACTCAGATGATAATGCTCTTTTCAACCTTTTCACAGCATCCATGTTTCTACTGGCTATGAGCATATTATCTACATACAATAATAGGTACAGGGCATCCTCCTCATCTACGTTCCTGACATAGACATAATAATCATGTTCACATCTATTGAAACCCAGGCTTAAGATAAAGCTATCAAATTTTTGATACCACTGACGAGGGGATTGTTTCAAGCCATACAAAAACTTTCTGAGTAAACACACATTTTCTTCCTGTCCCATTTCTATGAAACCATTTGGCTACTTCATGTAGATTCTTTCCTCTAAAGTCCCATAAAAGAAGGTCATCTTCACGTCCATCTATTTCAATTCCATGTTATGTTGTGCCACCAGTGATAGCAAAACTCGAATAGATGTATGATGCACCATAGGAGAGAAAATTTTTGTGTAGTCAATCCCTTCCCTTTGTGAGTATCCCTCTGCTACCAGCCTTGCTTTGAATCTAACTCCACCTTATTCTGAAGGTGCCTCTTTCTTTGTGAACACCCACTTTGAGCCAATAGGTCGAGCATCCTCTGGAAGATCCACCAGCTGTCATGTCTAATTCTTCTCAAGCGATTCCATCTCTTCCATCATGGCCTGCATCCATGAATCATGATCCTCACTCTTCATGGCATCTTCTCTGGATCTTCATTAGCAGTGATGAGTGCATAGAAGATAATCTCATCAATGCCATATCTGACCGACCTCCTAATAGCATGCTGGAGCTTGTGCAAAGCCACTCCCACTAGTACATCTCTGTCTGATGTCTATGGCTGCTCCTGTATATCTGTCGAACTATCGATCCTCCATGCTGATTTTCAATCTGAGACAATACTTTTCTGCTTAGCTCCACCTCAATAGGAATACTCCTATAAGTGGATTTAACCTGCATGCCATCATTCTCTGACTAGCCACTACTGTTCACCTTTGTTTTTCTAGTTTCATCTATCCCAGACCTCCTTAAGATACTTTTCTCATCAAAGATAACATCCCTACTTATCATTAACTTCTGTGCCTGAGAGTTCCATAGTAGGTACATGGCGCCGTTGTCAGAGATTGTGTCTAAAATAATATTGAAATTTTGATCCTAGCTTTACTTTAGAAATTTATTTTCAATTTTTATTATTAAAAAAAAAAAATTAGTGCATAACACGTACTAGACATAGTAACTTACTACCTTTAGATCTAGAAATTGAAAGAACCATTAGAAGACTACAACAAGAGAGAAACATGGCAGCTAAAGATCCTAACGACATCAATCTAGGAGTGGATATGGCGACTGAAGGACAGTATGAAGCTATTCGACCAGTACATCGTTCATTAAATGATTACATCACACCATCTATAGCCGATGCAGCTTCAAGCATCAGGAGACCGCCTGTACGAGCAAACAACTTTGAAATAAAGCCAGCGATGATCCAGATGATTCAATCAACTGTCCAATTCAGTGGACACATGCATGATGATCCAAATGCCCATATTTTTAATTTTCTTGAACTTTGCGATACTTTTAAAATTAATGGGGTGTCGGATGATGCTATTAGATTAAGGTTATTTCCTTTCTCTTTACGAGATAAAGTTAAAAATTGGCTTCACTCTCTTCCTGCAGGTTCTATCACAACTTAGGATGTCCTAGCCCAAAAATTCTTAGCCAAGTACTTTCCACCTTCCAAGACTGCTAAGATGCGCAACGATATCACTTCTTTTATGTAGATGGACATGGAGACACTATATGAGGCTTGGGAGCATTTCAAGGAACTGCTGAGGAGATGTCCACATCATCAACTATCCGTATGGCTTCAGGTACAAACTTTCTATAATGGTTTATCTCCTACTAATCGTTCTATGATTGATGCAGCAGCAGGAGGAACCATTAACCAAAAAATGAAGGAAGAAGCATTCGATCTAATCGATGAGATGGCATCAAATAGCTATCAATGGCAAACAGAATGTATGATGCCGAAAAGACTAGCAGCTGTGCAGGGAGTAGATTGCGTGCCAACCTTACTAGCTGAAATTACAGCCCTTAAAGCCGAAGTCAACAACTTGAAGGGAATAGCTATGCATATTCAGAGCATTACTTGTAACCTGTGTGGAGGAGAACACGATACGAGCAATTGCCAGACAGGTAATCCTTTTGCTAAAACAACTGATACAGCTAATTATATTGGAAATTTTTTCAGGCCGCAACAAAACAATCCCTACTCCAACACATACAATCAAGGGTGGAGACAGCATCCAAATTTCTCATGGAGCAATCAAAATGCAGCACAACAACCACCCCTGGGATTCCAAGTATCTGAAAAGAAGTCCAACATGGAAGAGCTGATGGTCAAATTTATGCAAAACCAAGAAGCAACTATAAAAAATTTGGAAGCCAAACTTAGGCAGGACCAAACAGCAGCAATTCGAAACTTGGAGATGCAAATAGGTCAAATGGCTAAGATAATCTCCGAGAGACCTCAAGGATCCTTGCCAAGCAATACGGAGACAAATCCAAGGGAGCAAGTCAATGCTATCACCTTAAGAAGTGGTACAAAGCTGGAGGAGCCACATCAAAAGAATGAGACTGAAGAGCCAACTACAAATAAGGAACCATCAACTAAAATTCGTCAGTCACCAAAACAACCAGCAGATGGATGGTCTCCAGGTATACAATTTGCTGATCCAAATGTGAAGCCCTACGTGCCGCCACTACCATTCCCAGAGAGATAAATACAGCATCCAGATAAGGAATTTTCTAACTTTTTCAAAATTTTAAAAAATTTACATATTAATATTCCTTTTGTAGATGCTATTACTCAAATGCCCAGGTATGCCAAGTTTCTCAAAGAAATTTTAACAAATAAGAAAAAGCTGAAGGAGCATGAGAGAATAAATTTGAATGAAGAATGCTCAGCAATACTTCAAAATAAATTACCACAGAAGCTAAAAGATCCAGAAAAAGTTTTACTATCCCCTGCATTATTGGTGATTGTAGTTTTGATAAAGTTTTATGTGATTTAGGAGCAAGCATAAATCTCATGTTTTTTTCTATTTTCAGGAAGCTGGGTCTAGGAGAACCAAAGCCTACCACTATTACTCTTCAATTAGTCGATAGATCCATTAAATATCCAAGAGGTATAGTGGAGGATGTCTTGGTAAAGGTAAATAAGTTTATTTTTCCTGTTGATTTTATTATTCTTGATATGGAAGAAGATTATGATGTACCCCTTATTTTAGGAAGATCCTTTTAGCTACTAGAGGAGCTTTAATAGATGTTCAATAAGGAAAATTAATTCTTAGAGTCCAAGACAAACAAGTTACTTTTAATGTTTTTAAAGATAATAAACATTCTGATAATAATCAAACTTATTTTTTAATTGACATTATTGACAATCCATTATATGAGAATTCTGTAGAAAATAGGTTTGAGACTATAAAAGCGAGCAATGTCAAATTGAAAGAAGACTCGATCAAACATGAAAGTATTCCAATTGATGTGGCACTGGATTGATCCATTTTAGAACTTAAAGAAAGTCAAGCTGAAGACTATAAATCAGAACTACTAGATAGGTTGTTTCTTTTCTTTTTAGTTTTGATCATGTTTCTTTTCTTTTATTTTTCAGTAATTTATTGTTGCTCTTTTACTGCTATGGTGTGTATTTTCAATTTTGCAGAAAAATCAATGAAAACTCAAGCAAAATTTCAAAGCTCCAAAGAACCAAACTGAATAAAATCAGGTGTATTCCTTCCTGTCCTTTATTACATCTTTTATTTTTCTTTCTCCTTTAAGACAATGTAGAAAAATAATTAATAAAAAGAAAAATCATGTGTCA
This sequence comes from Cocos nucifera, assembly GCA_006176705.1. Classification (NCBI taxonomy): domain Eukaryota; kingdom Viridiplantae; phylum Streptophyta; class Magnoliopsida; order Arecales; family Arecaceae; genus Cocos; species Cocos nucifera. The sequence goes on along the minus strand of QRFJ01001073.1, from coordinate 106,963 downwards.
AGAGGAAAATCTTGAGCAAAATCAACTGGATAAGTGATAAAAGATAGAATTATTTACTAATGAATGTAAAGAGTTAAAGAAGTAGATTATTTGGTCAACTTTTAGCAAGCCTACTTAGGTCATTAAAAGATTATTAGCACTTTTTATTGCACATGCACACTAATAAGGCAAAGTAGGTATTGATTATAAGGCCAACTGAAGATTCAATTATCACTGAAAATTGATAATTAATATACATTCTAATTAAAAAAACTTGAATTTAAGGAAAGAGCTACCTGCCTATAAATAAAGTATAAAAGATAGAGTATATGTGGATTGCTCAAAGCCTAGTAACTGGGTCTCTGCACCTAGGTCAAGTGTGAAAATTCACATAAAACGGTGAAGAAAAGGCTAGGATGCTCAGCACAATAAAAAAAAAAAGAAAAAAAAAAGAAAAAAAAAGAAAAGGCAGTGTGAAAGCTACCTTAATTCATGAGTATAAAATTGAGAATGTATAGAAAATTGACCAAAATAGGTGATAAGAGAGGATACTTTTGTTCTTTTAATTTAATACTGAAATGCTAAAGTTAGTCATCACGAACATAAGTACTATAGATCTTTGATGTACTCTAAGAAAATTTTTAATTGTATTGACTAAAAAATTTACTTCTGAAGCTCAATGCTTAGTTAGCAGTATTTTCTAAACTTTTTGATCTTTAATCCTAGATTTTATCTTTATGATGGATAATCTTATTGAAATATGGTATTAAATAAAACATTGCTAAGGGACTAGTAATGACTAAGTTAGGGGGTGTGATAAGTGGTAAAAATATACTAATAAAAATATTAAATTATAAAATAAATTAATCTATTTTATTAAAAATTGATACTTTTATTAATCTTATGTAGGAAAGAAGGCCATCAATGTGAAGATCTTATTTTTTTGATTCTGATGAAAAAAATTTCAGGCAAAACGGACTTCAAACGAGCCCAGAATTGAATTTCAAAAAAAAAAAAAAAAAATCGCCGACGCAATGCTGATGTCAGGATGACGTCAGCATTTTTTGCGGCGCACGATGGACCATCTAAAGGGTATTTTGGGAATTTTAGAGCAAGAGGTGTGCTCTGATTGGCTGAAGAATGCGGCAGTCCACGCAACACCGGGCTCGCGCACGGTCCACGGAGGGCAATTTAGGAATTCTAGCTGATCCAACGGGCGATTTTCAATGAAGCTTGATCGGACGGCCGAAAAGAAGGTGCTGATGGATGGCATCTGCAACTCCCGATCGAGATCCAATGGTTGAGATTCATTCCGACGTAAAACTAAAGATTTGAAGGCTTATTTCAATGCGATCAGACGGCCCAGATTTGATCCAACGGTTGATCCAATGGCTGGCATTAAATCCGACTTAATCTGGATTATTTTAAGGGGTTTTTGAATGATTTTTGTACCGTTTGATCAACATCTGATGGCCAGAATTATCCAGATCCTAATTTGAGTTATTTTGGGAGTCTAAAACCTAATTTTTGATGGATTTTGGGAGGAAATCAAATTCTTTATCTATAAAAACCTAGTGTTACCATGAAAAAAAAGAAGGAATTAGAGAGAGAAAAAAATAGAGATAGGGAGAGAAAGAGAGAATTAGAGAGAGACAAAGAGAGAGATGGGGAGAAAGAGAGAGAGGGAGAAAGAGAGAGAGAAAGAGATAAAAAAAAAAAAGTGATTTGTGAGAAAATCAAGAAGGGTTTTTGATTTTTCTTCGACGATCAAGACATCGATCAAGGAGCCTCTTCTTCTTCGCCAAGTTCTCCACATCAAGAGCAGCAGACAATCAATTTCAACAATCAAACAGTCTAATTTCTCTATGCTTTTTATTTTATTTACTATTTTGAACTTGTTACCATGAACTAAATTTTTTTTTACTAAGGCTAAGGTGTAGCCACTCTTTTGATGCAATATTCAGTATGATTTATTTTTTAAATTTTATTCATGAGGAGTATATAAATCTGATCTTAATGCTTTTAGATTACTGGCCATCTTCTAATTGATCTGATGAACATAGATGTTATGGACCAAGTACATCTATGTTAATGCTTCTTGATTATATACCTTGTATTATGAATCAAATTAAAATTCATATACATGCGAGAATTTTAGTGCGCTTTGGATGCAGCGTATTTTAATTAGAGGGTTTCACAAAACCTAATGCATTGATATTTATTTAAATTACACCTGGACCAAAGGGTAATTAATAAATATTAATAATTTTGCTATGCCTGAACCAAAGGATAGTGAATAAATTAGGAGACTCCACCTTCACATGAAATAAAATTAATCTAAAAAGCTGAATATTGTATTGACTGAGTTGGTGAACCAATTGCCTTAGTAATCCATTACTCTTGAATTTAAAATCCTAATAATTTACACTCTCTCTATTTAATTAAAAACTTTTAATTATTTTTTTTTATTATTTTCTTTAATTTCTTATTCTCATAAATCGATCTTCTAAATAAAGCATAGGAAAGAGCTTTTCAGTACCTATTTTTCAATCCTCTAGGGACGATACTCTACTCTTTCACTTTATTACTTGATTGACTGGTGCACTTGCCATAACTATAAATTAGCATGCATCAGTACACCTTGACTCCTTGTGGATACCCTATGAATGTCATCTTTTGAGATTTTGGATCCAATTTGCTTTTCTTGGTTGCCTCCACATGTACATAGGCTGTACAATCGAAGACTTTCAGATGGCCAAGCTCCACCTTCTTTCCACTCTAGACCTCCTCTAGAATGCCTCCATTCAGCTTATAATGAGGAGACCTATTCATAGGAAAACAAAAAAAAGTTAGAGTATCATCCCAAAAGAACTTTAGGAGTGATGTCTGCAGCCTCAAACTTCGTGCCTTCTCGATCAATGTTCAGTTCATTCCCTCCATGACACCATTCTGCTGGAGAGTCATCTTCACCGTGTAATGGCGTTTGATGCCATTTTTCTCACAGTACCTCCTAAACTCCAGGCTAGTATACTTTCCTCCATTGTCCGACCTCAGATATTTCACCTATCTTTCTGACTCCTCTACTTTAGCTCTCCAGGCTCTGAACCATATAAACATCTCTGATTTTTCTCTGATCAGATAAACCCACACCTCCCTTGAGAAATTATAAATGAAAGTGAAAAAGTATTTTACCTCACCTTTAGCTAATACAGGGCTGATCCCCATACATCCGAGTGTACTAACTCCAGCACTCCCTCATTGCGCTTGGTACTCCTGGCAAACTTCATCCTATGCTATTTGCCAAAGATGCACGGCTTACAAAGATCTGTGCCCTCCTCAAGACTGGAATCATACCTTTTCTTCTTAGTTCAGTGAGCCCACGATCACTCATATGACCCATCCGATAGTACCAAATTGATATAAAATCTGCTCCTCCTATGCCACTGCTAGCACCTCTACACTATCATTTACCAATGAGCCTTCCATTCTGTAAAGATTGATGCTCAGTCTTCTATCTCTCATCACCACCAAAGCTTTCTTAGAGATTTTCAGACATCCACTCCCAGCTTGGCTACTAAAAGCATAATCCTGCTCCTCCAAGTAGCCCAAAAAAATCAAATTCTTTTTTAACTCCGATACATGCCTGACATTTGATAATGTACGAATGATCCCGTCGTACATCCTCACCTTGATAGAACCAATTTTAGCTACTTTGCATGGATGATCATCTTCAAGGCTGACACTTCCACCATCAATCTTCTGGTAGGTAGCAAACCATTTTCGATGAGAAGTATAGTGGTGCGAGCATGCTGAATCCAATATCCATATAGTATCGCACTCTATGGATCAATCTGATACAACTAGCAGGTCTTCTCCACTACTCACAGAAGCTATATCATCTTTCTTGCTGGCTTTTTCTTTTTCTCATCTTAAAAGGAGACAATCTCTTCTCAGGTATACAGGTTGATGATATTTATAACATTTCAATGTCATCTTCTTCTGATCGTAAGACTTTGACCTACCCTTGGATTTTTTTTTTATCTTCTCCTTTGATCTTTCCTATCTTTCATTCACAGTCAAGATCTCAGACTTAGGATCTTCCTTGTAGATCTTTTTTCTTTGCTCATTTGATTTGAGCACACCAACAACCTCTTCATAGTTTAGGATCTCCTTCCCATAAACTAAAATTATTATGAGACCATCATACAAACCTGAGAGAGAACATAATAGCAACAATATCCGATCCTCCTCATCGATCTTCACATCCAAACTCATCACCTCAGAACACACCTGATTGAACCTTTGGATATGTGCAACAAGATCTTCGCCTTCGGGCATTCTCAGACCATACAGCTATTTCTTCAACCACAGCTTATTCACCATGTTCTTCCCCATGTATGTGTTCTCTAATCTCTCCCAGAGCCCCTTTGCCATAGTTTTTGTGCAAACCTCAAGCAAAATCTGATCGGCCAAGCACATCCGAATTGTACTAAAAGCAATTTCCTCCAACTCTTTCTAATCCTCAGTACTAATCTTTTTCGACATTTCTTTTGTCAAAAACTTATAGATCCTCTACTGAACCAACAAGTCCTTTACTCTTTGCTGCCATAGAGTAAAGTTCTCCTCACCGTCAAAATTCTCAAAATCCATCTTGAATCCACTTGATCCCATGACTTCAAACAAGTCAAGAATAAATCCTTAATATCCTTCACGATCACACACACCAGCAAAACTATCCTTCAAAGAAGATCTAACTAGCCCTAGATCCTTTTTCCAAACTTTTATATCATCATTCCTCTATGTAAACAATCTCCACCTCAATTTAGAGACAACCATGAAGCAAACTAGAAGTTTTAGAATAAAATCTGGTGCAATAAATCCTGGATGTAGTAAACCCTAGGTGTCTTCCTTCATTCCATGCAACACCGCTCTGATACCAAAGATTGAAAATGCGCACTCTTTCCACACAGATCGGCATGACCGCCGATGCTTAGCCAAGCAATAAGAAAGTACTTCTCAGAGATTTATACGAAAGCACGATCAAACAATTCAAGAAATAGAGAAGATGATAAGAAGAGATTTTTGGAAGAAAAGAGCCTTTATTCAGTATATTTCAGCACTCTTACAATCTTGATCTATTTTTAGTATATATATACTTTACAAAGGATCAAGCCTAAGCTTATAGAAAAACTCTCCAAACCCAAACAATTCACGTACATAAAATAATAATCCACAAAAATTGAGTCGGCCAAGTTTCAGACCGAGCTGGCTAACCTGCGACTGGATCGGCTCGATCCCAAACTGAGCCGACTCAATTATGTACCATGCTAATAATTTGAAAATGCTGCTTTCTATTTGAATTTTTTTTGAGACCTAATCGATCCAGTCTTGGACTGAGTCGGCTTAGTTTCCAACTTAGCCGGCTCAATCTCAGGGTGAGTCGGCCCAGTTTCTGAACTTTGCTAGGAGAACTATTTTTCTTCTGACTCACTCCCGTCTTTCTATGACCTATCTTCTCATGTTTTCAAGACTTGGGAGTGCCACTTTTGAGCTCACAGTCCGGACAGCAGAGTCCCATAAAAATAAAACTCTTGATCGAAGAGTCCCAAATCAGTGAGACTCTTGATCCCAGTATCCAAAACAAGTGGAACTTATGATTACAGAGTTCTAGACCAATAGGACTCTCGATCATAGAGTTTTAGATAAGTGGGACTCAAAGTCCTAGAGTAGTAGGACTCTTGGTCGAAAAGTTGCAGTCTAGTGAGACTCTTAACCATAGAGTCTCAGTCTAGTGGGATTCCTAATCACGGAGTCCGAAACAAACAGAACTCAGAGTCCTAGCCCAGTAGAACTCTCGATCGAAGAGTCTCAATCTAGTAAAACTCTTGACCATAGAGTCTCAGTCTAGTGGAACTCTTCATTAGCCACTAGATCAGGTAGGAACCTCTAATGTGTACGACCCCACAGGTTCGAACTTAAGTCGGTAGCATAGGAACCAATTCCTGTACTAATCGAAGTAACCATCTAGCAATGGTACCCGATGTTCAGATTGGTCGAATAGTCGCAATCACAATACTTAGATCCTACATGAATATGGTTACCGCATAATTTATCTCTTTGACCTTTATGTATAAGATGACTCAAAGTTAAATTGTCAACCCTGAAAAGTATAGCTAAATCATGTCTCAAAGCAATCAGTCCCGTGACCCCTCACTAGGACTATCTTAGCTAAGGATTTGCTAAATTAAAATATAATTGAACACAGCTTCTGAACTCTTCAAGTACTTGACTGTGCTCAGAAATCTTCTATCACTGAACTAGAAATTCAGGTAGTCCGGCACCAAAGCATAGTGAGTTGCTTGAAAGTCACCATGGTGTCTTAGGTCGAAGGGATACTTAAATCCATATTCCATCAAAGTAAATCTTGATAGCAGAAAAGCTTCAAAGTTGATCACATTCAATATAGATATACCTCTACATCTCACCAGCATGCCATACCAGTGTCTCCACACTTCTTGGTTAAGAGGACAACCAACCCATATGGCATACAATGATCTATGCTCGATAAACATTATCGTTCTTAGTAACAACATATCAATTGATCGCAAACATGTTTAAAGACTAAACAATAAATCCTTCTTTATTGATTCTAAATAGTCCTAAAGACTTCACCATAATAAAGGAGTTCATTAGAAGATGTGAGAATTTATGATGTAAATGATAAAATAAATTTTATTCATTAATAATTCATATACAAATACAAGAAATAACACAATCGTCAATAGGCTAATGATTGGCTTTAGAACACTATTTTCAACACATACTAGGATAACTTTTATCCTAGCATAGGACTCACATTCATCCTAGTATCCCAGAGCCAACATCTTGACTCCTTTTATAGCCTCCCAAGTCTTGGGAGCACCATAAATCCTAACAAACACCACAGCATAATGGCGTGTCTGAAAGGAGGAATCATACTCTATTAGATATGGTCCGATCTATGATGGATTTTGCTGGCTTGCCAATATTCTTTTGGGGGTATGCACTCAAATTGCCTTGCTATCTTTTGAATAAGGTTCTGAGTAAGTTTGTAGCTAAAACTCCATATGAAATATGGATAGGGTGTAAGCCAGTACTTTCATATCTTAAGATATGAGGATGCTCGGCTTATGTCAAATATTTAATGATAGACAAGTTTGGACCTAGGTTTGACAAGTGCACTTTTATAGGATATCCAAAAAAAATCAAAAGGTATTACTTCTACCATGCTGATGAACGAAAACTGTTCGTCAGTCTTAAGGCAATCTTTTTAGAAAAGAAGTTTCTTGGTGAAGGAACTATTGCCTCTAAGGTTGAACTTGAGAAAGTTCAACAGATAGAAAAACTAACACAGTTAGCTAAACTAGAATCGGATTTGATTAGATCAAATCTAGAGCCTAGTGTACCTAAACCATTAACGCGATCCAGTAGAGTACCACATCAATCGGACATATACTATGATTTCTTGATTCGGAATGGTGATCCTATTAAACTCTATAAGAACGATGAGGATCCAATCACCTACATAGATATGATGTAGAGACCTAATTCCGAGAAATGGCTTAAGACCATGAAATTCAAAATGGAGCCCATGAAGGTCTGTGACATGTGGACATTGGTTGACCAACTTGAAGGGATTAAATCCATTGGATTTAAGTGGATTTTCAGAAGAGAAAAAGCGCAGATGGAAAGGTGGAGATCTATAAAGCTTGTCTAGTTGCCAAAGGATATCGTCAACATTATGGTATTGACTATGACGAGACGTTCCTCCTATGGCAATGCTCAAATCTATTTAAATTATGCTTGTGATAGCTGCCCATCAAGACATGAGATCTGACAGATGGATATGAAGATAGCTTTTCTTAATGAAAAGCTGACCAAAGAGATGTATATGATACAATCTTAGGAGTTCATATCTACAAACGAGTCCAAAGTGTGCAAGCTTTAAAGATCCATTTATAGATTGAAGCAGGCATCTCGGAGTTAGAACATGCATTTTAATAAGATGATCAAAATGTATGGCTTCATTAAGAATGGAGAAGAGCCCTATATTTATAAGTGGATAAATAGTCCGATAGTAATATTTTTTATTCTATATGTGGATGATATTCTTTTAATCAGAAATGATAATCCCACATTGCAAAAAATAAAAATATGGCTATCATCTCAGTTCTCCATGACTGACTTGGGAGAAGCACCCTAGGGATGAAGATCTATAGAGATAGATCTAGGAGGATGCTTGGGTTATCCCAGTCCATGACACAGATACTATACTAAAGAGGTTCAGTATAGAGAATTTCAAGAAGCGCTATCTTTCGATAGGCCATGAAATTTCTCTCTTTAAGAAGGATTATTCGATAACTCATGAAGAGAGAGAGTGCATGAGTAGAATCCCATATGCTTCAGTGGTGGGATCTATCATGTATGCCATAATATGAACGAGATCAGATATGGCATACTCACTAGGAGTAGTGAATAGATATCAATTTGATTCAAGAGAGAACTACTAAAAGATAGTGCAAACCATCCTTAAGTATTTAAGAAATATTAAGGACCAATGGCTGATCTATGGTAAGTTAGATCTAAAACTTGTGAGGTTTACAGACTCCAACTTTTAATCTGACCATGATGACAGCAAGAGTATGTCAAGTTATATTTTTATCTTGAATGGTAGAGCCATTTGCTAAAAAAGTTCCAAGCAACATACTGTGGCAGACTCGGTATGTGAGGCGGAGTACATCGCGGCATCAAATGCTGTGAAAAAAGCTATGTAGCTGAGAAAATTCATCACCAAGCTCGGAGTAGAAGTCTCCTTGGATGGTCTGGTGCTGCTCTACTAGGACAGCACTAGAGCAATTGCTCAGAAGAAGGAACTGAAGGCACATCAACGGATAAAGTACATACTGTGCCGCTACCACCTAGTCTGAATGATCATGGATCGAGGTGACATCGACCTTCAAAAGATCGATGAAAGAAGAACTTGGTCGAGCTCCTCACTAAAGCCTTATCGATAAAAGAGTTCGCAACCTCAAGTCGAAGATGGGTATTAGATACTATACCGAGTACTTTAGGATAAGTGGGAGTTATTGAAAAATATATTCCAAAGCTAATCATCAGCCTATTGATAGTTGTGCTAATCTTATAAATGTAAATAATTTATTATTGAATAAAATATTTATTTTAATATTTTTCATCATAAGTCTACATCTTCTAATGAACTTCTATATGAAGGAATCAGATCAAAAATTTTAGAGCTAGATCTTGATCTTCTAATGAACTTCTATGTGAAGGAATCAGATCAAGGATTTTAAAGCTAGATCTTGAAATTTTTTCAAGATCAAGCAGCAGAAGACTAAAATTAATCAAAATTAATTTTTAATACCAGAGAATATTCTAAATCTAATATTCTATTACATGATTATGGCATGACATTAAATCAAAAATTAAACATAAGAAAGAAAATAAAATATGTTGATCACATCAACATGCATCTACACTACATCTAACATAGGTATGTAAAATAGATCAGATCTATTACCTATGTAAGTTAGACATTCTAACTTACTGATTTAGGCCTAAGAATGATGTTATGAGCCACACCGCATCTGACCTTTAGGAGTCGTCCACACGAGCCCATGAACCATGATCAAAAGTCCTATGCAGTAAATCAGCACAGTATGCTAGTACTGTGCTGATCCTTCTTTGATGGTCGATCCGGTGCTTCCTTCTTTTGAATTTGGACTCTTCCAAAGATGAGAAGAAGGAGGAGAGATTAACATCTGAGACACTTTCAAATAATCTTAAAAAGGAGGAGGAAAGAGACGAACAAGATAACTCTAGAAGAAGACCCTCTTCTTCTTTTCTGTTCTCTCACCTAGATACCTAATTTAGTATCTATGAAATCCCCACACCCAATACACTTTCTCTTGATTTACACACGCCCCAAAGGTCTCTCAATGGTTTGGAATATGTTCAAAAAATAGCCCAAAATTTGTCCTATACAGAGAGATATAGAGGAGTCCTTGTTGGGTCAAACTCTTAAACTAGGAAAGACCTAAATAGGACTAGTTGGGGCGCCCAAGTGTTGGGCGCCCCCTCTTTTCTTTTTGGCATGGACCACCAACAAATATCACACAAAACTCTCTCTTTTCCACCAAACAAAAAGAGGGAAAATAGGGAGAGGAGGGCGGCATGCATAGGAGGAGTTTTTGTTTCCTAAAACTCCATCCAAAGGAAAGTTTAAATCAAATTCAAAGTTCCTCCTTTGACCAAGTCCACAACTAATTGCCATAAGAGAAATAGAGGAGAGGAGTGTGTGTGCGTGAAGATTAGGGAGAGGGGGTTTTTGTCACACAAAATAGAGAGAGTGCGCATGGGGGCCATGGGATATAGGTGGCGCAAGATAAATGGATCCTAGTCTTACTAGGATTCCATGTTTGACTTGATCAAACATGCTTTCTCAAACCAAATTAAATCAAAATTAATTCAATTCAATTAAATTAGATCCTAAACCAATTAAGAACTTAATTAAATTAGATTAAATTAGATTTAATTCTAATTTAATTTTTTAATCAAATTAGGAAATTGAGATGACCTAAGTCCAAGTTGAACTAGGACTAGTTGTTTCTTGCACTTGGCTTATCTAATAAATTAATTGAACTTGATCCAATCAAGTCCAAACTAAATTTAATTAAATTATATTTAATTAAACTTAATCTCAACCCTCTAGTTTAATCAAATTAAGTCAATTAGCAATCTAATTGCTAATCGATCCTCTTACAATACTTGCACTAGATTAAATACCAATCGTATTGATCATTTAACCCTCGAATGATTCTTAATCGTCGATCAATCATTTGATCAAATCATGAGCTCTAATGTGAGTGACCTCATAGATCCGAATCTAAGCTGATATCATAGGAATAAATTTCTGTATCAATCGAAGTAACCATCTAGCAATGGTACTCGACGGTTGGATAGGTTGAATGTGTAGAACAACATCCTTAGAACCCATGTGGATATAGTTTTCATATAATTCATCCCCTTGACCAAAATGTTCGTAGGACACCTCAGAGTTCAACTGTCAACACTGATCAGACTGTCCACATTGTATTTCAAAATATCAAATCCATCTTATGGATTATTTTGGCCAAGGTTTTGCTATATTGAAATACAGTGACACATTCTTCTCTAACTCTTGGAGTGGTCAATTCCATTTTGATCATACACCGACTTCATAAGTACTTGACTGTGCTTAGAAATCTTCCATTACTGAATTAGAAATTTAGTTAGTCCAGTATCAAAGCATAGTGAGTTGCTTGTAAGTTACTGAGGTGATCTCAAATCTAAGGGATACTTATATCTATATCCCATCAGACACATGCTTGATAGCAAAATGCTCTAGAGTTGATCACGTTTAATGATGATGTACCCCTATATCTCACCTATATGCCATGCCAGTGTCTCCACACTTCTTAATTAAGAGAACAACCAACCTATATGGCATACAGCGACCTATGCTCGATAGACGTTGTCATCCTTATTAACAATCTATCATTTGGTCGTGAACAGTTTTAAGAACTAATCAATAAATCCTCTCTTTATTGAACCTAAATAGTCCTAAGGACTTCATCAGCACAATGAAGTTCATTAGAAGATGAAAACTTATGATGAAAATGCCAAAAATATATTTTATTAATTAATGAATTAGTTATAATTATAATATAGCTCAATCTTCAACAAACTGACAATGGGCTTTGGAACATATTTTTCAATAACTCCTACTTGTCCTAAAGCCACTTGGCATAGTATCTAATATCCATCTTTGACTTATGATTGTTAAACTTCTTTATCGCTAGAGCTTTAGTGAAGGAATAGGCCAGATTCTTCTTTCCATCGATTTTTTAAAAGTTGACATCACATCGATCCACGATCTTTCAGACCAGGTGAAAGCAACGCAGAATGTGCTTTGTCCATTGATGTGCCTTTGGTTCCTTCGTCTGAGCTATGGCACTAGTGCTGTCGCAATAAAGCAGAACTGGACTATCAAGGAAGGATGCTACCCGAGCTCGATGATAAACTTCCTCAGCCACACAGCTTTCTTCACGGCATCTAATGCTGCCATGTACTCTACTTCGGTAAAAAAGTCTACCACAACATACTACTTGAAACTCTTCTAGTAGATGACTTCACCATTCAGAGTAAAGATATATCCCGACACGTTTCTACTGTCATCATGGTCAGATTGAAAGTTGAAGTCTATAAACCCCGTAAGTTTCATATCTGACTTGCCATAAATCAACCATTGGTTCTTAGTATTTCTTAAATACTTAAGGATGGCTTTAACCACTTTCCAATGATTTTCTTCAGGATCAGACTGGTATCTACTTACTACTCCTAGTGAGTATATCACATTTGGTCTCATACACATCATGGCGTATATAATAGATCTCACTATCGAAGCATATAGAACTCTACTCATAGCTTTCTCTCTTCAAGAGTTGTCAGACAATCCTTCTTAGAGAGAGAAATTTTATGGCCTATCGAGAGATAGCTCTTTTTGGAATTTTTCGTGCTGAAACTCTTCAACATAGTATCTATATACATGGACTGGGATAATCCAAGCATTCTTTTAGATCTATCCTTATAGATAATCATTCTTAGAATATAGGATGCTTCACCTAAGTCCTTCATGGAGAACTATGATGATAATCAAACTTTTATTTTCTATAGTGCATATCTTGTAAATGCAGGGCTCTTCTCCATTCTTAATAAAGCCATATGTTTTGATCACCTTATCAAAATGCATGTTCCAACTCTGAGATGCCTACTTCAATCCATAAATAGATCTCTGAAGCTTGCACACCTTGGACTCATCTGTAGATATGAATTCCTCAGGTTGTATCATATACACCTCTTCGATCAGCTCTTCATTTAGAAAAGTTGTCTTCATATCTATCTGCCAGATCTCATAGTCTAGATGGGTAGCTATCACAAGCATTATCCAAATGGATTTGAGCATTATAATAGAGGAGAACATCTAATCATAGTAAATACCATAATATTGATGATACTCCTTGACAACCAGATGGGCTTTATAGGTCTCCACCTTTTCATCCGCACCCCTTTTTCTTTTGAAGATCTACTTACACCCAATGGATTTAACCCCTTCGGGTGGGTCAATCAATGTCTACACATCATTGACCTTCATAGACTCTATTTCAAATTTCATGGCCTCAAACTATTTTTCAGAATCGGATCTCTGCATAGCATCCATATAGATGATCAAATCCTCATCATTCTCATCGAGTTCGATGGGATCGCCATCTCAGATCAAAAAATCATAGTATTTATCTGGATAACACAGTACTCTATCTAATCACCTTAATGATGCAGGTATACTAGGCTCCAAATCTGATCTAATTAAATCCAACTCAGGTTCAGCTATAGGTATCGATTTTTTTGCCTATTGAACTTTATTAAGTTCAACCTTAGAGGCAACAGTTCTTTCACCAAGGAACTTCTTTTTCAAAAAGGTTGCCTTAAAGCTAACGAACAACTTTTGTTCATCAGCATAGTAGAAATAGTATTCTTTGGTCTCTTTTGGATATCCTATGAATATGCACTTATCAGACCTAGGTCCAAGTTTATCTGTAACTAATCTTTTGACATAAGCTGGGCATCCTCAAATCCTAAGGTATGAAAGTGTTGGCTTTTGTCCTGTTCATATCTCATATGGAGTCTTAACTACAAACTTACTTGGAACCCTATTTAATAGATAGTGATAGGGATGCGATGCTATCGTTAAGACACCGTGTTTATCAGTTTAATCCGACTTCTTAAAATCATTGAAAATGTATAGATAGTAGTGAGTCGGGTCGAATCCACAGGGAAGGTAGTATTTTTAGATTTGAAATCTTTGATTTTTAAAAGAAAAAGAAATAAAAGAAGAGTTTTAGGATCAAAAGTGAAGTCGGAAATTAAAAGCAAAAATTAAAAGGTGCAGGAATTTAAACTTGGTACTAAGATCTACTAGTTAGATCTTAGCATCTACTTGCAAAGCAATAATTTAAGGTGCAGAAATTAAATTGAAATAAAAATAAAAAAAAATAAGAAATTAAAATACAAAAATAAAATTTTTATTAACTAAAATTTCAGAATTTAAATACATAAAATTTAAAAAGAAAAGATAATAAAATAAAATAGCCTGATCTCTGATCTTGGATCGGCATTGGCAGAAAGATGGTGTAGAAGCTTGGCTCTACTTCTCGGCACCCGTTGCTTCGAAGCAGCCTTTAACCCATAGCCTAGCTTTGCCCTATACCAAAACTTCACCTTGATCAGAGATATTAATTTTTGATGGCCTGGGGTCCTTTTTATAGAGCTAGGAGGGCTGGATATTTTTTCTAAAGGCAATATGGGACTAATAGCCTTTGTAATCATAAAAATACAAAGAAATTTGGATAAAATTTGAATCAAAATAGCTCTGATATGACTCTGGTAAATCTGATAAAATCCAACCGTTCAACAGGAATCCAACGGTCCAAAAATCATCAAAATCGGATGCAGATAAGCTCAGATCGTGTCGGATTAAATTCTGACCGTTGGATCGCGCTTGATCGAGGAAATCTGGCCGCAAATCATGCTTCAGGAGTCCTGATCACCGCCACAGCGTTCTGGACTGTCGGATCATCGCCTGGATCGAGCGCTGCCATCTGATGGTGATCCGCGTGATGTTTGTATCTGAATAAAATTCGGAAGCAACCACAGCCGTCCGATCCTGACCGCAAACAACCACATCCGTCCGATCGCGCAATAACTATTCCCATGGACCGCGTGGACCGACCGCACCGCACACCGCAACCAATCAGCGCCGCTATTGTCGGACGAAAAGACTAAATTACCCTTGTGAGCCACGATAAATTTTTGTAGACCCTTAAGGGGTCTAGGTCCACCACGTGGCAATCTCTGATTCACCGGAATTTGCTGAGCTGGCGGTCCATGCCTAGATCGTGGACCGACTGATGGCTTCAACGGCTGAGTCGGCTTGATGGCTTGGCTTGGCTTGGTGGCTCGGCTTACGGAGCCGACTGAGCCATTTTCTTTTTTTTTATTTAATTTTTATTTATTTTATATCTTTCAAAATTCATATCTTTTCCATTTTAGCTCTGTTTTACTTGAAATTTATTTCGTTGTGATCAGTGAGCTCTTTCTATTGATAATAAAATTTTATTTTTTAATTTTTATTAATTTTTATTATTTTTTAATTAATTTTTTAATTAATAAAAATATGAATTTTTCAAAAATTATATATAAATTGATTATTAATTTTTAAAAATTAATATCAATTAATTGATAAATTAATATTTTTATTGATGAATTTATTATACTTATCACACCCCCCAACTTAAGCTTTGCTCGTCCTCGAGTAAAGAAAGAATTTAGTTTTAAATACCTTTTAACTTTAGAGTTTCGAATTTTAATTAAGCAATTTTCAAAATGGCCATTGATATTCAATAGAGCTTAAATGAAATATATCATTGGGGTATTAATACTTATCAATAAAAAAATTAAGTAAAGAACATTAAATTTTTCAGAATTTTTTCTAAATTATTTCACTTTTATCTCTGATTTGTCTAAACTTTCATATAGGCAGGTGTATTGCTACTTCCATCCTTCATTTATTAATTTTTATTTTCACATTGCCCACTTTTTGATGCGAATATCATTGCTTACTTAGGCAACGGGACCCGGTTACTTGGTGGGAAACCTTTTTTTTTTTTTTTTTTTTTTTTTTTAACGTTGTACCACTATTGAGTGTCTTAACTCCTTAAGCTTTCTATTTGATCCATGTAGCGAGTCTTGGGCCAATGACTCCCAAACCAGTTGGCTTTAAGGCACTAGGTATAGAATACCCCTCGGACTTACTAGTTCGAATCAAATAGGCTACGAGTTAAGACTAGCTTTACAACGAGCTTCTTTGCCCTTCCCACCTTTTGACGCGAAACTCAATGCTTGCTTAGGCAAAGAGGCCCGGTTACTCAGTGAGAAGTACTTGAAAACTATTTTATTAAAATAAATTTTTATATGAAGAAATGTATAGTTACCCTACACAAGCCTATAAAAAGTAGACTTTTCTTTGATGCTAGTAAAAATAATTAGAAATACTCCAAGAAAAAAAATTTTATGTTCTGGACTTAACTCTTTATTGAATTTTCTTAATACTTGATTCCTCAATATCTCACAGATTCTCTGATCTGTGTATCAATTTTCTTTTAAAAATGCTTAGTTTTATTCGATTCTTAAGCATAATCAAGTATCTAAATACTAAATACTAATTTTTTCGAGGACTTAAAATTTTAAAATTTTTATTTTTCCCTCCCCCAACTTAATCGACATTGTCCTTAATGAAGAAGAAAAAATAAAGGATGTAATAAAGAACATGGAAGAATACACCTAACTCAGTATATATGTATTTTTATTTGTTATTTTTTATTTTTTTGGTCTAGCACATGCCTTTACAAATTTGAGCTCTCCCTTCAACTTATTCAAATTATCCTAAAAAGAAAATAAGATAAATTAGATAAAAACTAAATATTGGGTTGCCTCCCAACAAGCGCTAAGTTTACTGTCTTCAGCCAGACACAATGTAGCTCACTATCCTGTGTCGAATATTGGATTGACAAATTCCAATAGTTTTGGATTGCCAATCTTAAAAAGTTGATGTTGATTTTTAATCCCATTATCGATATATTCACTGTTAATTTTTGGGATATATTTTATGATTTCATTCTCAGACCCATGTTTATTAAGAATTTCTCCTATTTGTTTTTCTAAAATGCTCATGAATGGAGTTTTAGGAGTTAAGTTTGATTCAATGGGTGCTGGAATGGTGACTAAAGGTGGTTTTAATTCTGGAGGTAAATTAATATGATCCTGCTTAAACAACTCCATTGATATTTCATTACATGCCTTTTGATTTTTATAAGAAGAACCAGCTTCTAGGGTTGAAGGGAATAGGACATTAGCTTTATAAGTCTCGGGTAAATCATCTATTCTCTTTTTCCTTATTTCTATCTCGATACTAATTCCTGACTTGGGTTCTTCTATGTGGTTAGTCTCAGTACTAACCAGTTCTTCTAAATTTTCATTTTGGCTAGCATCAGTACTAGCCTCTCTCACCTGATCTTGGTATGGTTCCATAAGAATCCTATAGCTTTTAAGTTCAGGAATTACTTTGGTATTCTCTAATTGGGGATTCTTAGATGAAACATTAGATTGATAATTTAATCCAGGTGGTTGGTGGTCATTAGGTGGGTTGTTTGAAATTGGTAGGTTCGATAGTTGATCTAGTTCTCTCCTCATGTTAGACTCAACTAATTATCCTATTTGAGCTTCTAGTCTGGCGATAGATTGCTGTTGAGTTAGAATTAATTGTTGAAGTTGGTTAAATCTATCATCAGCTAGATTGGTCTGTTGAGGAGGTGGGTATGAAGGTTGATTATAATATGATGGCTGGTTAAACTGACTAGGCTGACCATTATTATAGGCATAATTTTGATAATTTTGCTTAAGTAAAATTTGGGTCTGAGCCTGAGTCTGTTGGGATGTCCAAGAAAAATTAAAGTTACTCCAATCTGAATTATATGAATTTGAAAATGGATCATTAATCAATTTGGAGTATCCTTGAGTAGCTTGAACTTGTTCTTGGATAAAATATGGAAACTATGCAGTCATAGGATATTCACTTACATGATGGTTTGGACTAGCACAGATTGAATAACTCTCCTGATAATTAGAAGATTGTTGACCTAGGGTTAGGAGTTGATCTATTTTCTGATCAAGAAGGTCAACTTTATCTAATTTTTGGACTATTAGATTTATATTAGCCATTTGATTATTATGTTTAATGTGAATCAACCATTCAATTAAGTTCAACTAAATCAGAAAAAGCGATTTCCTACCATGCATGTATTAATGTAACCCTAATGTATGGTTTAA
Source organism: Cocos nucifera (assembly GCA_006176705.1). Classification (NCBI taxonomy): domain Eukaryota; kingdom Viridiplantae; phylum Streptophyta; class Magnoliopsida; order Arecales; family Arecaceae; genus Cocos; species Cocos nucifera. The sequence continues at coordinate 88,945 of QRFJ01001073.1, read as the reverse complement.
AAATTTTTAGAATTTTTTTTATTTTATTATTATTATTATTATTTTATTATATTAAAAATTAATTTTTTTTTAATTATTTTTATTTGTTAATTTTAATTTAATTTAATTTAATTTAATTAATTAATTTTTTTTAGTTAGTTTAATTTTTTTTTTATTTTTATTTTTATTTTATTTTTAGAGTAAGAAGAAGAAAGAAAGAAGAGTTCTAAAGAAGAGGTCCTAAGGAGTCCTAGAATTAAGAAGAAAGAGAAGAATTAGGTTTAATTAGGTTTGATGTTGGTTAGCAATCAAGTTGGTCAATCAATCCTGACTAAGGGTTATCCTAGATCTAGACAGCTCCTAACTGCCAAGGTCACCTTCAAGCCCTCCAAGTGTAGGATTAGCCAATCAACTGGCCAGGTAAGTGTAAGATTGGTGGGAGTCCCCCCGTTGCTTTCCTTAGACACCAATTGTGCTTGGCCAGGTAAGCGAACGGAACCAATTAGAAACCACCTTCCTTCGGGCCCAATCGTCCCTGAACCACTTTTCTAGACATCAGTCAAATTGATTAACCCTAACTTGGTTCAACTCTTAGGATTTCTTATCCTATTGAGCTCGAGTTCCTAGGGTTGATGTCTAATTGATTTTAAAATTAAAGGCTTAAGGTCAATGCAGGATGCTGGTTGGTTGTTTGTGGGCTAAGGAAGGGTGATCAAATCCCCAACTTATCTTGTTTAATTGGGTTGTGCCCTTAATTTGATTTAATATGAATATGCACGAAGAAAAAAAAATTTAATCAAAGGATTTTATGCAATTTAAACTAGATGCATGCAACTAATTGAATTCTAAAAGGCTTACCTTGCTTCCAGCAATCACCAAAAAAATAAAAATAAAAATAAAAATAAAACTAATATGATGCATGCTCTAAACAATTAGGGTTTCTAATCTTATCATGAGGCTTTTAATTAGGTTTAAATGAATATTTTTTAAATTAATTTAAAAATAAAATAAATAAATAAATAAATAAAAAGAAAAGAGGACTAGGGTTAGGATTGATCTTACCAAAATTAGATGCTTTCTTCATTTTTTCCTTTTTTTTCTACAAAATAAATAAAAAAAATTAGTAAGCAATATTAAAAAAAAATAATTAATTTATAAAAATAAATCAAAGAAATCAAAATCAAAAATCAAAAACATTCCCCGACAATGGCGCCAAAAACTTGATAGGGACGCGATGCTGTCGTTAAGACACCGTGTTTATCAGTTTAATCCGACTTCTTAAAATCATTGAAAATGTATAGATAGTAGTGAGTCGGATCGAATCCACAGGAAAAGATAGTATTTTTAGATTTGAAATCTTTGATTTTTAAAAGAAAAAAAAATAAAAGAAGAGTTTTAGGATCAAAAGTGAAGTTGGAAAATTAAAAGCAAAAATTAAAAGGTGCAGGAATTTAAACTTGGTACTAAGATCTACTAGTTAGATCTTAGCATCTACTTGCAAAGCAATAATTTAAGATGCAGAAATTAAATTACAATAAAAATAAAAAAAATAAGAAATTAAAATATAAAAATAAAATTTTTATTAACTAAAATTTTAGAATTTAAATACATAAAATTTAAAAAGAAAAGATAATAAAATAAAATAGCCTGATCTCTGATCTTGGATCGGCATTGGCAGAAAGATGGTGTAGAAGCTTGGCTCTTCTTCTCGACACCCGTTGCTTCGAAGCAGCCTTTAACCCATAGCCTAGCTTCGCCCTATACCAAAACTTCACCTTGATCGGAGATATTAATTTTTGATGGCCTGGGGTCCTTTTTATAGAGCAAGGAGGGCTGGATATTTTTTCTAAAGGCAATATGGGACTAATAGCCTTTGTAATCGTAAAAATATAAAGAAATTTGGATAAAATTTGAATCAAAATAGCTCTGATACAACTCTGATAAATCTAATAAAATCCAGCCATTCAATAGGAATCCAACGGTCCAAAAATCATCGAAATCGGATGCAGATAAGCTCAGATCGGGTCGGATTAAATTCTGGCCGTTGGATCGCGCTTGATCGAGGAAATCTGGCCGCAAATCACGCTTCGGGAGTCTTGATCACCGTCGGCAGCATTCTGGACCATCGGATCATCGCCTGGATCGAGCGCTGCCGTCCGATGGTGATCCGCGTGATGTTTGTATCTGAATAAAATTCGGAAGCAACCACAGCCGTCCGATCCTGACCGCAAACAACCACATCCGTCCGATCGCGCAATAACTGTTCCCATGGACCGCGTGGACCAGCCGCACCGCACACCACAACCAATCAACGCCGCTGTTGTCAGACGAAAAGACTAAATTACCCTTGTGAGTCGCGATAAATTTCTGTAGATCCTTAAGGGGTCTAGGTCCACCACGTGGCAATCTCTGATTCATCGGAATTTGCTGAGCTGACGGTCCATGCCTAGATCGTGGACCGGCTGATGGCTTCAATGGTTGAGTCGGCTTGATGGCTTGGCTTGGCTTGGTGGCTCGGCTTACGGAGTCGGCTGAACCGTTTTCTTTTTTTTTATTTAATTTTTATTTATTTTATATCTTTCAAAATTCATATCTTTTCCATTTTAGCTCCGTTTTACTTGAAATTTATTTCGTTGTGATCAAAAAAATGAGCTCTTTCTATTGATAATAAAATTTTATTTTTTAATTTTTATTAATTTTTATTATTTTTTAATTAATTTTTTAATTAATAAAAATATGAATTTTTCAAAAATTATATATAAATTAATTATTAATTTTTAAAAATTAATATTAATTAATTGATAAATTAATACTTTTATTGATGAATTTATTATACTTATCAGATAGCAAGTCGATTCGAGTGCATTTCCTCATAAGGATATCGGCAAGCTGACAAAACTCATCATGAATCGGACCATGTTTAACAGAGTCTGATTCCTTTTTTCAGATACACCATTATGTTGTGGTGTTCTTGAAGGAGTCCATTGGGAGAGAATTTTATTCTCTTCTAGATATGTAAGAAACTCATCGAAAAGGTATTTTCCTCCTCGGTCAGACTGAAGAGTTTTAATAGTCTTTCTAGTTTGTTTTCTACTTTACTTTAGAATCGTTTGAATATTTCAAATGAATCCAACTTATGTTTTATCGGATAGACATATCCATATCTGGATAGATCATCTATGAAAGTGATGAATTAGAAATATTCACCTTTGGCACTTGTGCTCATTGATCCATATACATTAGTATGTACTAGACCTAAGAGCTTAGTGGCTCTCTCACCTTTTTCAGTAAAAGATGACTTGATCATTTTACCAAGAAGATAGGACTCACAGGTTGGAAGTGATTCATAATCACTAACTTTGAGGATTTTCTCTTGAGTCAACATATTTATCCTGTTCTTATTTATATGACTTAGCCTATAATGCCATAAGCAGATCTCTAATATACTATCTAATCTAGGATGCTTGATAGTTGAATAGACTACATTAATAGATTGTGATAGTATATATACACTATTATTCAAATGTCCATAGAAAATAGTAACATCGTTCATAATGATATTACAAACTTATTTTTTTATTGAAATTTCATAATCATTTTTCGCCAAAAGGCCTAAAGAAATAATATTTTAAAAAAAACTGGGACAGAAATGACAATCACTAAGAACAATAATATAAAACTCAAATATAGATTTCAGGATTTCTAAAGCTAGAATTAGAACTGGTCTTCCATCTCCAACATTCAGGAATTTTTTGTCTTGCTCGAATCTCCTACTGACCTGCAATCCCTACAACGAATTATAAATATAGTAAGGGCTATCAGTATCCAATATCCGGTTAGTATAATCACAAATAGAAAAATTACAGAAAGTTATCATATAAATATCTTGTCCAATAATAGCTTACTTCTTTCTCTGTCCGTTCAGATCCAGGGAGGCAATGTACTGAGGATAGTTCCTCTTCCAATGCCTTCATTTCTTGCAAAAGAAGCATTCAGCTTGACTCTTATCGAGCTTGATCTTCCTGGTCTGGCCCTGCACTGATGTCCCAGCCTGAACTTGCACCTTCTTTATTTTTTTCTTCTTATTCTTCTTTTTTTTCCTAAAGGATCGAGAACTACCAACTCTTTGTGGAGTTGGTGATCCTTCTCAAAATTCTGAAGCAACCCCAGTAAGTCGTGGTAGTCTACTTCAGGCTTTGTCATTCTAAAATGAGTGAGGAATGGGAGATAGGACTTGGGTAGCAAGTTCAGTATTGCATCTTTTCCAAGCTGCTTATACAAGAAAAAGTCGAGCTTGCTCAATCACTCTATCAGCTCGATCATTTATAGTACATGATCAGTGACAAAGGCACCATCCCGCATCCTAGCATTGAAGATGGCACAACTAGTCTTGTGCCTTTCAATGTCATCGGATGTGCCAAAAGAATCCTCCAATACTTGAAGCATATTTTTTGGCTGAGTCATCTTAAATCTATGACTAAACTCATCGCTTATGGCAGCCAGCATAATGCAGCACACCATAATTTGATTACTGAGCCACTTCTGATAAGTATCTCTGGCTGTTTTACGTGCGTTGGTAGCTGGCTCCTCAGGTGCAAGATCCATTAACATATATAGGATCCATTCATGCTCTAGAACTATCTTCAACTTTTGGTACCAACTACCGAAGTTGAATCCCACCAACTTATCATTGTCCAATAATGATTGGAGTGATAGAAAAGTGGCCATATCTGTATAAAAAAGAAAACTATAACTTAATTATAATTAATTCATTAAACCTAAAGATTTGGACTTTAATCAAAAGGTTCTTCCACTATTTTATTTGAATTGGTTGCCTCTACCTTCAATTTGAGAAATTACTCTAATTTTTTAGTGGGTACTAGAATCCACATAGACTGCACACGAGTCCAACTTTGGTTGCCCAACTCATGTACATCTAAGGATAGGTTCATAACCAATTATTTTTTTAAATAATTTTTAGTAATTAAATTTTACTCCAGTCCCTAATCAGCAGGCTTTGGTCTTCACTAAAAAGGTCTGATTAGATCTAACCATTAATATGACCATATTTGGCCCATTAAACCAATGAATGATTAGGCCTAACTTTGGTTGGCTAACCTAACTATCATTTAGAAACATGCAGCCAAGAAATCATATAATGAATAATAATTTCATTAGCTGATAAACACCAAGCCTTTGGGCCTACAATGATTATCCAACTAATGGACCTATTATCACCCACTTAATGGAAGGCTATGATCTAGTTATCATAATAATTATTTTATTTTAGAGATCTAATAATTTTAGAAAATTTAATTTTAAAGAAGAGGAAAGGTTAGATAAATCAGCTTGTCATGATCCTTTTATTGGCTTCACCAAGTCAGCTTAAGGAAGACCATTAATAGATTGGTCTAGAAGCATCTAAATCAGTCATACTGATTTATCTAACCGACATGGGTCAGCTCGAATAGTCAAGTAATTTGATTAAAATATAATTTCATCAAAAGGTTAGATAAGTTCGATTAGTAGGAGGGTCCACCAAAGCTTGCCTTAGACATCATCAAAAATGGTCAGGTAAGCGGGTTGCCAATTAAAGACTACCGACCTGATTTATCTTAGACACAAACTAGTTTAATCAGTCTTAATTAGATCAATCTAATAGTTTATGCTAGACTGCATAGCCAAGAATTAAGTCAATCTTGAGTCTCGTTAAAGATATGGACTTAACCAACTACAACTATTATAATTGATCTAGAGAATTCTTGACCTAATCTAAGATAACAATTGATTAGATTTAGTTAATTCTCTAATTAAGTTCATTCTTAAATCTAGCCCTAGGTCTAACCTAATTAATGGACCTAATCTCCACTGACCTATTTAACCCAATGTGTTATGATTTATGTCTTAAGATCTTCAATTCACAATCTAGATCCTAATCAAACAACTTCTTAATTCTTAATTAAGTTTTGGACTAAAGGTTGGGATTTGGCTTTTCAAAAATAATTTTCATATTTATAAAATATTTTTACAACATGGTTCTACCAACCAAGTTGCATGTTTGATTCATAATCAATATGTAAGTAAGATAAGCATGAAATTACTTTAGATCTAATCTAAACAGGTTCATGTAATTAAAATAATTTCAACTCTAATCAATCATAAATTATCTTAGTCAAATCTAACATATTTATGATGATTAAAATTAGATTAAAATATTTTTAATTAGATTATAAAATTTTTTAGATGGAATCTAAAATTTTATGATCAATATTTTAGATCAGCACATACTAGGACAACATTTCCACTATAAGGGATAAACTTATAGTAGGACAATCTTATAGTAGTCCGTATAATCTAAAACTTTTATTTTTAAATTTAAAAATATTTTAAATCTAATAAATTATAAATAAAATTAGATCACATCTAATAAATTTATAATAAGAAGCAGATCTATATGAATTAGAACAACCTCTCCACTGTAAGGGGTAAACCTTACAGTAGGACAATCTTATAGCAGTTCGTGTGATCATGATTTTTAATTTTAGATTTAATAATTAGATTAAAAATTAGATCTAATCTAAGAAATAATCTAAGCATGCACATATAATCATGTCATAATCAACCTATGTTCGGATACCAATTGAAGGAACCAGATCTAGGATTTTAGGGTTGGATCTTGAAACATTTTCAAGATCAGATAGCGAAAGACTAAAATTAATCAAAATTAATTTTTAATATTAGAGAATATCCTAGATGTAATATTCTATTACATGATTATGGGATGACGTTAAATCAAAAATTAAACATAAGAAAGAAAATAAAACATGTTGATCACATCAACATGCATCTATACTACAACTAATGCAGGTATGTAAAATAGATTAGATCTATTACCTATGTAAGTTAGACATTCTAACTTACTGATCTAGGCTTGAGGATGATGTTACAAGCCACACATGCATCTGATCTCTAGGAGTCATCCGCACGAGTCTACAAACCATGATCAGAAGTCCTACATAGGAAATCAGCACAGTATGCTAGTACTGAGCTGATCCTTCTTTGATGGTCGATCCGGCGCTTTATTCTTTTGCATTTAGACTCTTCCAAAGATGAGGAGAAGAAGGAGAGATTACAAATCTGAGATGGTTTTAAATAATCTCAAAAAGGAGGAGAAAAAGAGATGAACAAGATAACCCTAGAAGAAGACCCTCTTCTTCTTCTCTGTTCTCTCACCTAAACAACTAGTTTAGTGTCTATGAAATCCCCATGCCCAATACTCTTTCTCCTAATTTATACACGCCCCAAAGGTCTCTCAATGGTCTAAAATATATCCAAAAATTAATCCAAAATTCATCCTATATAGAGAGATATAGCGGAGTCCTTGTTGAGTCAAACTCTTAGACTAGGAAAGACATAAATAGGCAACTACTTGGGATGCCCAACACTTGGGCACCTCCTCCTTTCTTTTTGGCATGGACCGCCAACAAATGTCGCACAAAACTTTCTCTTTTCCATCGAACAAAAAGAGAGAAAATAGGGAGAGGAGGGTGGCATGCATGGGAGGAGTTTTTGTTTCCTAAAACTCTATCTAAAGGAAAATTCAAATCAAATTCAAACTTCCTCCTTTGATCAGGTTCACAACTAAGTGCCATAAGAGAAATAGAGGAGAAGAGTGTGCATGCATGAAGACTAGGAAGAGGGGGTTTTGTCACACAAAATAGAGAGGGTGGATGTGGGAGACATGGGATATAGGCGGTGCAAGATAACTGGATCCTAGTCTTACTAGGATTCCATGTTTGACTTGGTCAAACATGCTTTCTCAAACCAAATCAAAATAAAATTAATTCAACCCAATTAAATTAGATCTCAAACCAATTAAGAACTTAATTAAATTAGATTTAATTTTGATTTAATTTTTTAATTAAATTAGAAAATTGGGTTGACCTAAGTCCTAGTTGAACTAGGACTAGTTCTTTCTTACACTTGGCTTATCCAATAAACCAATTGAACTTAATTCAATCAAGCCTAAACTAAATTTAATTAAATTATATTTAATTAGACTTAATCTTAGTCTTGTGACTTAATCAAATTAAGTTAATTAGCAATCTAATTGCTAATCGATCCTCCTACAATACTTGCACTAGGTTAAACATCAATCGTATTGATCGTTTAAGCCTCAAATGATTCTTAATCGTCGATCAACCATCCGATCAGATCATGAGCTCTAATATATGTGATCTTATAGGTTTGAAACTAAGTCGATGGTATAGGAATAAATTCTTATACCAATCAAAGTAACCATCTAGCAATGATACTCGACGATCGGATAGTGTAGAACAACATTCTTAGAATCTATGTGGATATAATTTTCATATAATTCATTTTCTTGACCAAAATGCTCATAGGATACCTCAAAATTTAATTGTCAACACCGATCAGGTTATCCACATTGTATTTCAAAATACCAAATCTATCTTATGGATTAATCTGGCTAAGATTTTGCTATAATGAAATACAGTGATACATTCTTCTCCAACTCTTAGAGTGGTCAATTTCATCTTGATCACACACTAACTTTGCAAGTATTTAACTGTGCTAGAAGTCTTCTATTACTGAATTAAAAATTCAATTAGTCCAATACCAAAGCACAGTAAATTACTTGCAAGTCATTGAGGTGATCTCAGGTCTAAGGGACACTTATACCTATATCCCATCAAAGACATTCTCGATAGTAGAATGCTCTGAAGTTGGTTACATTCAGTGACGATGTACCCCTATATCTTATCTGTATGCCATATAAGTATCTTCATACTTCTTGGTTAAGAGGACAACCAACTTATATGGCATACAGCGATCTATGCTCGATAGATGCTGTCGTCCTTATTAATAGCCTATCATTTGGTCATGAACAGTTTTATGGACTAATCGATAAATTCTTTCTTTATCGAACCTAAGTAGTCCTAAGGATTTCATCACAATAATGAAGTTCGTTAGAAGATGAAAACTTATGATGAAAATGGCAAAAATATATTTTATTAATTAATAAATCAATTATAATTATAATATAGCTCAACCATCAATAGGCTAACGATTGACTTTGGGATACATTTTTCAATACTATATTATGATAAAGTTCTTAGAACTATTTAGATTCAATAAAAAGAGAATTTATCGATTAGTTCTTAAAACTATTCATGATCAAATGATATGTTGTTAATTAGGACGATAATGTTTATTAAGTATAGGTCATTGTATGCCATATAGGTTAATTGTTCTATTAACTAAGGAGTATGGAGATACTGGTATGGCATATAGATGAGATGTAGGGATATATTATCACTAAACGTGATCAACTTTGGAGCATTCTGTTGTCGAAAATTGCTTTAATAAAATATGAGTATAAGTGTCCCTTGAACTTGAGATCATCAATGTAGCTTGCAAGCAACTCATTATGCTTTGGTGCCAGACTATTTGAATTTCTAATTCAATGATAGAAGATTTTTGAATACAGTCAAGTACTTATGAAGTTGGTGAGTAATCAAGATGAGATTGACCACTTCAAAAGTTTGGAGATAATGCATAGCTATATTTTAATTTAGCAAAACCTTGGCTAGGATAATCAATGAGATGAATTTGATATTTTGAAATACAATATGGATGATCTATTTAGGATTGACAGTTAAATCCTGAGTCATCCTATGAACATTTAGATCAAGAGGATAAATTATATGGAAACCATATCCACATAGATTCTAAGAGGATTGCTTTATACATTTGATCTATCTAATCGTCGGATATCATTGCTAGATGATCACTTTGATTGGTATAGAAATTTATTTCTATACTACTAGCTTAGATTCAAACCTATGAGATCACACATATTAGAGATCTCGATCTAATCAGATGGCTGATCAATGATTAAAAATCATTTTAAGATTAAAATATTCAATACGATTGATGTTTGACCTAGTGCAAGTATTATAGGTGGATAGATTGGCAATTAAATTTCTAATTGGCTCAAACTGATTGAAATAAAGGATTGAGATTAAGTCTAATTAAATATAATTTAATTAGTTTTGATTTAAACTTGATTGGATCAAGTCCAATTGGTTTATTGGATAAGTCAATTATAAGGAAGAATAATTATAAATTGAACTAGGACTTGAATGCACCTAATTTCTAATTTTATTAAAAAAACTAAATTAAAATTAAATTAGATTTAATATGATTTAATTAGATTTCTAATTGGGTTAAGAATACCATTAATTAGGTTGCATCATGATCTATTTTAATTGGGATAAAAATTTAGTTTGGCTAGTCAAAGTATGAAGTCCTAGTTAAACTAGGACTCCTCCCTTGCACCACCTTCCTTTTCTCCATGCCCTTTCCATCAATTTTTTTATATAAAATCTGATTTCTAGAGAGGCTCCATGCCAATCTTTGCCCCCATATCCCTCTTAAATGGTTTGTGATTTTGGATTTGATCAAAACTAAGTAGTGGTGATCTAGACTCTATTTGATAGAGTTTATAAACTAAAGCTCTTATCCAATTATGGTGCCAATTAATCTTCTTTTTTCCTAAAATTTTCATGGGAGAAAGACAATTTATTTGTATGCTATATCCTAGTTTTTTGCCATAAAATAAAAAATATTTGTGGCACCCAACAGTTGGGCACCCCAGTCCTAGTCTCTTTTGGACTCTCTATCTAGGTGTTTGATCTAGATAGAGACTCTTATCTAACTCTCTATATAAAGAGAGTTAGGCTATGATTTTTTTAGAGTTTATAGACCTGAGAGAGAGGGCTTGGGCATGGAGACCTTGGATGCATCAGGGTTGAGGGCGTGAGATTTTGTAAAGGCATAAATTATTGTACCTAGTTAAAAGGAAAGGCCTCGAGAAGAAGGGTCTTCTCTAAGGTTTGTATTTCAGATTTTCTTCCATCAATTTTTGAGAGAAAAACATGGAAAGAAGGCTTCTTCTAGATCCTCCCTTCTCCTCCTTTAGTTCTTAAAGAGTTCAGTTAATTGAAGAAGGAGATTCAGTATTAACTATCGATGAAGGATCAGCATAATGCTAGCATACACTATACTGATTTTCAGATTGCTGGACTTTGGATCGTGATCGGAGCTTCGTATTAACTTCTCATAGAGGTCGGATGCATGTACAACTCGAAGCAACAACTCGGATGCGAAAGGTAAGAGAGATTCGATCTCTTTCTCCACTAGATCAGATCTAGTTTTCCTATTTGATGTTGATATGATTAACATGATGGTTTTATATTTTATTTAATTTTCAGATTTATATACAAGCTTTGATCATATCATTAGATCCTAGATCTAAGATTTATTTGCATATTTCATAGATTAATTAGATTAATCTATAGCTTTTGCTGTTAGATCTTTGACAAAGTTTCAAAATACATGCTAGAAATCCTAGATTCTTCTAATAATGGATCGATCTACCGATCTTGTCAATGTTAATGACCATGGCGGTCTCAACCATAGTCAAGATATCTTTGGAAGATCGATCTACGATCTCATCGATGTCGATGACTACAGAGGTTTTAGCCATGGCCAAGATATCTCTGGATGGATTTATTCGCTGATCTCATCAATGTCGATGACCGTAAAGATCTTGGACATGGTCAAGATATCTCTGAGTGGATCAATTTGCTGATCTCATCGATGTCAATGACTGCGGAGGTCTTGGCCATGGCCAAGATATCTTCGGATGAATCGATCTACTGAATTCATTGATGTCGATGATTGTGGAGATCTCGGCCATGACTAAGATATCTCTGGATAAATTAGTCTACCGATCTCATCGATGTTGATGATCGTGAATATCTTGACCGTGGCCAAGATATCTTCATCAATGTTGATAACCATGATGGTCTCGACCATGGCCAAGATATCTTCGGATGGATTGGTCCACCAATCTCATCGATGTCGATGATCATGAAGGTCTTAGCCATAGCCAAGATATTTTTAAATGGATCATCCATCAATCTCATCGATGTCGATGACTATGGAGGACTCAACCATGATCAAAATATCTTTGGATGATTGGTCCATTGATCTCGTCAATGTCAATGAATGTGGAGGTCTCAGCTATGGCCAAAATATCTCCATCAATGTTGATGACCATGGAGGTCTCGACCATGGCCAAGATATCTTTGAATGGATTGATCTGCAGATCTTGCCGATGTCAATGACTGCGAAGGTCTCGATCATGGCCAAGATATCTCTAGATGGATCGATCCATCGATCTCATCGATGTCGATGATTGCGGAGGCCCTGGCTATGACCAAAATATCTTCGGATGAATCGGTCTGCCAATCTCCTTGATGTCGATCACCATGGAGGTCTCGACCATGATCAAGATATTTTCGTTGATGTCAATGACCGCGAAGGTCTCGGCTATGGCCAAGATATGCTCTTGGCTGGCGGACGGTTGAGTGGTTCTTCCTTGGCTCCACTGGTTGACCTGGCAACAAGAGGTAGTAAAGTGGTTTTGTCGAGGCATTTTCTCTCTCCAGTTAGACCATTATGGCTCTTCCTCTAGCATCAATTTATTACTAGAGATCCTAAATTAGGTCAGAGCGTTGGAGGTAGTGGAGGTCAAACTTGCAAAACAAGTCCCTCGATGAAGTTGGCTCCGATAGGAACCCTCCGATGCCTAAATCAAGGATTTATGGAACATATGAGAGAAATAGAGCATGATGGAATAGGTTGCATACGTTTTTGGGGGTCCCTTAATTTTTCTATTGATAAGCTACAGTTAAAGCTATAAAGGGGAAAAAGCAGCTGGGGCTTCTGCTCTCTCTCAGTCGTTTCAAGAGTTCTGCTAGGATTTTTCAAAATTTGGCGGCTAACATCGCCTTGCCCAATAAGGATCAACCACTTTCATTAATAGTTTTGATGTAACCTCCTGAGATTTGATAATTGATGTGACTATAGGCAATGTGTAGTTAGCCATCTTCTTTAGTGGTTCGATTTTTTGATGAAAGCCATCAATCCTATCGGTGGTGGTGATTACGGTAAGGGTCGGAGAGGATGCGGCTCAGTAGCTCGCCATGCGGGTCAGGGAGACAATTGATGACCAATGTCTATGCTTCCAACCATTGGGTCAGTGGTCAATATGGAGAGCCTTGAGAATCAAAGCTGCAGTGCTAAGATCCCATAAGATGAGGTAATTTGATGATTTATGAAAATCATTTATTTGAAAAAATGATTGTGAAGAAAAATAATTTTTATTATATTTGGTTAGTGAAAAAATTAATCCAAAAAAGGATGCTAGAAAAAGATTACTACATTTAGTTAAAAGTAATTCTACATAAAAATATAACCAAATATACAAATATATCCATTAACATAAAATAATTTTTTAATATCAAGATCGCACTATCATTTTTAATTAATTTTTATATAATGATTATAATCATATAGTTCTTTGCATAATGCCACCTGTATCTTAATTTTTTTATAAAAATTATTTATTAAATAAATTTGGGAAGACATCAAAATATATTTACTCAATTGGGGGTATTTTTGTCAAGAATGGGTTATTATCTTTTAGAAATTTACCAAATACCAAGTTTTCATAGTTTTTATGCTAGCTTATTTCTCCAAAAGAAAAAAATGGGATCGATTATTTTTTTTACCATTTTTTTTATTTTTACATCAAATATGATAATTTTTCAATATTACATTAACCCTAACCAAATAGATCCTAAATGAATAAGTGAAAACGACCAATGAAGTTGGTTGGTGGAGCTATAACTGGCTGTTATAATAGTTTATTTTAGTGGCTGTTATAATGGTTGGGTTCTATGGTTGGTTTTCAATGAATCATAGGCAACAAGATTAATAGTCCACATATGAATGAACTCCTCACCAGTCCAGTCGGTACAATAGTTTGTCCAAGTAAATTCTTAGCTTATGGATCTATCAATTGGTGAAGCCTTGACCAACTGGTGTGATGGTTGATTAGTGATTACTGACTATTGGTTCGGTTTGAATTGAAATAAATTAAGACCTAGCCCGGCCCGTTCGTAACCCCAACCCGATGGGCTACATGTTGGTTCTAGGCTTCCAGGCCGATAGGACCTAAATCGGTCTTCAATGGGCCTGACCCTCGGGAGACAACCGATATTTCTGCCGCAAACGAGCGGCGCAACCTCTCATTATTTCTGCCTCTTAATTTTTGTGAGCGGACGTTCCCCATTTTCCTTCCGCTGCTTCTTCCGCGAAGGGAGCGAGCAGGGAGACAAGTGAGAGGAAGGTTGGCGTTGGGTGGTAACGGCGATTTTAATGGAGACGGCTATCTGCAGTAGAATCGCTCTCTCGCCTGGTCACGTACTGAACCCCAAATCAGGTCACCCACCGCCTTTTCCCCACCTTTTTTCTTCCCATTTAAAATTCTCTCTTCTCGGCGCGTCTGGTTCTTTACGCTGTTTGTTATGAGAATACAATTGATTCATTCTACCCATTTCTACTGTAATCGATGGTAAGCATATATTTCGACTATAATATCCGGATCTACTATTATGTTACCGTTAACCATATTTTATGATCACTTGTGGCGAGAGTGGAGGTAGCCCTCAAATAGGAAAGATGAATGGTGAAGAAGGATCGATTAAGCGGACCCAAGTAGTTGGGGTAGTGTTTGCAGTTTGCACATTTTAAATACTCCCTCTTTGTAATCCATCATGGTTTAGATTGATTTACCTGGGTTCTTCTTCATGCTTCATGTAAGATAATTCAGAATTTGCTGATGGATCGATATGAAGGAAATAAAAAGAGAGAGATGGAAAATACTAAGTTGATTTGATCAAGAATGATTGTGATACAATATGATGAAAGAATTAATCATGATAAGTGGAGCAAAACATCATCTCCACTGCTCCAATCATGACCGATTCTATCACTCGAGTTCTACATAAGAGGAGGAGTGCGTTGATTTTTTTGCGTATAAGCGAGGCTCAAGCCACTTTGTTGATGAGAGAAAGATGTCCATCATCAACTTCCACAAGTTACTTGAACTCTTACTTCTATGTCCATTTTTTTTAATTTTTTATTATGACTATTAAAACTAAAGTTGAACTTGCTAGAACTACTGAAATTAAAATTCAATAGTTCTAGCAAAAACTGGAGTAAAACTAAATTCTTTTAGTGACTATACATGGGCAAATTGGTAGATGCGGTGTATAAAAATAAAGGAAATTAAATCGGTCTATCAATATGCTAAGTGTTGTTACCATCCTTTCAAGTGACATGCTTTGGAGACTAATTTATGTGACTTTTCTTGTCAAAGCATTGGATTTTGGCATAATAAAATTTATGAGACCTTATAATTTGAGATATGCCTTATCTTTCAGTTGTGTTGTTTTGTTCCAATGTCAAAAATGTAGAATTTGAATGAATTAGAAATCAACTTTTTATTCTTAAGAAATTTGAATTTTTAAGTATTCTTGCTGAACTCAAATGAGCGGTTCCTTCTTGTTTTTTGATATTGACATTTAAATAAACAACATTACATGTTAACAACCCTTTATGCCTGTTTGCCTTTCTACTTTTACAAGTCACATGCCTTGGACCCAACCTAGCTGACCTTAACTGACTTATGGGGTGAATTGACTTGCTCTAGCAACCAACCTAGTGGGCTGCACCTATTTTGGACCTCCTTTCCATGCCTATAAATAGGGGTAAGGGAGGGCGACCGAGGGAAGAAAATGGAAAAGGTGCATGGGCTTGAGGAAGAGGAGAAAATTGAGAAGAGTAAGGGATGCATGGTTTGGATTTCATTGGCGTCAAATGTTAAGTAGTTTTTCTATGCATCTAGAATTGAAGTCTTTTGTTTTCAAGTCTAGTAATCAGTGCCGAGCCCACATATTTTATTCTTTCATAGGGATTCTTTCCATATTTTGCATTTAAGTTTGCTTTGTCTTTTTGAGTTCTATATTTCTTTTCAAGTTTGCGTGTTGTTTCCAATCTTTTTAAATGTTGTTCCAATCTCTAGTCAATTTTAATATTTAGGGTTCCTTGATGACATTCTTTTATGCCTGTTCAATTCAAGGAGATTATTCTTTCAAGCGTAGAAATACTTTGAAACACTAAACTCTGATACTTATTAAATTTTCCCTGGAAATATTATTGCGCATCTGAATTTTGAGATAATTCAATTCTTCAAATCTTTTCTGAATCCAGTAATATTTTGGTACTCCAAAATACTAACACTTTTTAAAATTAGGGTTTCCTTGAATTTTGAACTCTACAACTGATATTTTGAATGTTTTGACTTCATATGTGGTCACATGCTACCTTGAAATATGCTATAGTCTTTACAGGAAATTATGAAATTGCACAGAACTTTCTAATTGATATTTTTTAACTCATGTTCAACTTCAGGTTTTTTTTCTCATTATAACTTATTTTAGGTACCTGTATTTTTGTTGGATTTCTAATTAGTGTTCCATCTGATATTTGTAGTCATCTGATGTTTGTGAGTGTAGTAGTTTCAAATATAACATAAATATCTTAATTAAAGAGTATAAGTGGACCCTAGCCAGGTTGCATATGAGTGGCCTCATTCAATTTATTTATAGGGAACCTCTGGTTGTTTGATAGTTGTGGCCTTGTCTTGATTAATAATGAGGATATATGTGAACTTGTAGTTAGGTGGTTTGTGATTGGTCTCACTTAATATCAATGGGGAACCTCTAGCTAAGTGGTATTTGTGAAAACTTGGCTAGGTGGTATGAGTGGACCTCAAGGATAATGAATGGCTTCATTTGTGTTAGCAACAAGGATAATGAGTGTCCTTGAGGGTTAAGTTAATCTTATAAGAAAATGTGAAACTATGTGAAGAAATACAGAGTTTAATGTTAAACGTACTTTGACCATGGTAGTTTCTTCCTTATTGGTGAATTTTGATTGTTCAAATTTTCATTATTAAAGTGTTTAGGTAAACTTTATCTTAGACTTTTGGAAAATTGTTCGACTTATGATCCAAGATCAATCATCATATCTTTTCTTTATAACCATGTGTTTTAATGCTTTCATAGTAATTATTTATCTTATTGGAACTTTTGGTTTTATTTTAGTGAACACACATGGACTGTTGGTGATGATTTGTTTAATATCCTATGATTTAGGAATTGTGTTTATCGTAGAAACTTAAATTCTTGACCATGGTCGAAGTTTACTTGTTGAGCTTTTTGGCTTACCTTTTCTTTTTATATAATTGATTAGTTGAAGCCGCAGTAGACCTACTCCAATAAGGTGGATTTGGATGTTTGAAGCTGTCTTTCGGACTTATTGACTGTTGAAGTGGTCTCAGCAATATTGCGGTTTATGTTTAGTTTCTTAAAGTTGAAAAGTTATAGCTGTGTTTAGTTATACATGTTTGAATCATATTTTCTTTTGAGGATGCTAAATTTCTAGGACATTTTGAATTAATTATGATGGACACTCCTTGAAATTCGAGAAAATTCCATTCTCAAGGCATGACAACTTTGGTTCCTAAAGCTATGGGTACCAACTTTGACCTTTAAGCTACCAAAACAAATTTATGAACAAAATATACTAGTATAGACTTGAATCCAGCATAGGTAGCAAACTCAAAATTTTCTAGTACTTTTGTTTCTATTGCTTGACTGATCACAAGAAATGCCTATTGGTCTAACATCTTTGTCTTGACTTTGATTCTGATGATTTTTGATGCATGAGAAATCATAACTGCTCAATTGACGGTCCTGGTCTAATATTCAAGTTTCTAATGGTCCGATTTTGGCAAAGATTTCTTTTCATTACTACACCTTCATTGTTGCCATCAACTTTTACATTTGGATTATGACTTGCACTCATCAATTTGCATTTAAGGAATAAAAATTAAAAATACCCCATCTAAATGTTGTAATAATGACCAAAAGTCAACCTAAACAAATATAGAAATATAAAAAGGTAGCAAGGTTTGAAAATCCTGTTTTCGTTGGGCTTGGCATATTGACTTTTATATTCAATAGATTTTGAGTTTTAATAAAATTATCAGAAAAAAGATTACGAGCAGTAAACATGTGAAACAAGGTAAAGAAAGCATGTATCAGATAATTTTGGAGTATTTTATATTGTTTGTAAGCTTTGAATGTACAGAATTGGTGTTTTTAGCTGATTACTAGAATATTGAAAATATCAAAGGTTGCAAATAATGATTAAAAATGGGGAATGAGGAACAAGACTTGGAGCTTTCAATTCTAGATAGTATAATTACAATTGTGGCTTGTAAGGGGGGAACCTTCTGGTGTTGGACAACTATACTCTTGCTTGAATGCATTATTAAGGAGATGGAATAGCGTGAATTTGATTTTTCCAACCATAAATTGAATTCTACCTAGCTATTCTTCAAACCCAATGAAAGCTACACATACCCCTCAATTCACAGGAATATCATTGGACAAAATGCCTCCTATTGATGGTTTTTTGCTCCTATTCTAGAAGTCCACAATTTCCAAGAGAATTCTCATTGGAAGAGGTTTTAATAGTTTTATGTCATATGACGTGCACTCTATCCGATCCTAATTTGTAAATATGTGTTTGGTAAAGTAAGCATTATCTAATGATGTTGTGCTTAGTTTAATTCTTCAATGGCAACAATTTTTGAGTTTACAGTAACGAAAGATCTGGTCTGCTTGTTTTTCAGTTGATTAAAGAGGCTAGGTTTTAATAGCTTTTACATAACACATAAACATGATTTTGTGGCACATATCCCTAGCTACATAGCTTGGACTATAAATAACTTCTTTTGACTTACTGATACATCCAAATAGCTTCTTTTGACTATAAATTGATCTGTTTAAAGCTGAAGTGATGATCATATAGGCAGCTTTTATGGAATTCTCTATTTTTGATTAATGTATAATCTATAAGTCAGTTTTAGTTAAGATAATTTTTGGCAAGAAATGCAAATTTTGATGACCAAGGGCAATAAATCTAGTTATGATTTTCAGTTGAAGGCAAAAAATGAATGAAGTCCTATGAGTTTTATCTTGTTCTTCTTGCTTGTTTTGATTTTTCCATATTATTATCAAGGGTAAATTACAGCAACACCTTTTGAACTTTTTATGATTTGCACTTATACCGCAAAAGCTCTATTTTTTTTTTTGAATTAGACCCCAAGACTTAGGTTTTTGTTGCAAAAAAAGCTGTCCAGCTGAGGTCTAATGCTGTTAACAGTGATCATCAAATTACTAATTTATCCTCTTATTTTAAAATCGAAAAAAACTACCAGAAAATTATAGAGACATTCCTTCAACATTTAATGATTTTCATGTACATCCCAAAATTTTTGGAATGTTACACTTGGCCCCTCCTCGGACTGCTATATCTATAGCTTCTTATGGAATGAAACCCTTCATATTAACCATCCTATCCTACTTCTTGGCACTCCATTTCAATTCCAACAAAGCTTCTATGACCATATTCGAAAGATTTGCAAGAGATCTTGCTTAAACAAAATATTGAAAACAATGTCCTTTTCTTACCTCGTACATTAAGCACCCATAGAATCGGTGCTCAGGATTTACCATGGTCCATGAGGTCTTTAATGGAGCTCCTAAAATACAGTTGTAGACAATGGAAAGAAGCTAATGGGAGCTTTGGCTGGAATTTTGTAAGGAGCTTTGGAAGGGGCTTTGGGCAAAAGCTCATACTTGAAGTCATGGAGCTTCTAGGTTCCTCTTTTCTACCTCCTTTCTCCTCCCTTTGCTCTCTCAGTGCTCTCTTAATTAGACTAAAAGTGATTTCCGAAGTCCCTATTTATCAAGCAAGAAAGAGGAATGGAAGGGGTCACGTGATCGCCATGCGATCTCTTGCTGTTCCTACCAAAACACATAACATTCCTATGATCCAGCCAATAAGGGTATTGTTGGTATTTCTTGCTTAAGTTATCTCACATGTTTGTCATCTGTTCATGGATCTTGATGGTGCTGGACGGTTGGGCCACATTGCCACAAAAACCTGAGTTTTTGGGTCTCATTGAAAAAAAGAAATAGAACTTTTAAAGGGTAAGTGCAAATCGCTAAAAGTCAAAGAGGTGTTGGTGCTGGACGGTTGGGCCACATTGCCACAAAAAACCTGAGTTTTTTGGTCTTATTGAAAAAAAAAAAAGAACTTTTAAGGGGTAAGTGCAAATCGCTAAAAGTCAAAGAGGTGTTGCTGTAATTTATCCTATTATCAATTTACCTGCATTAATTCTCATCTCAACATTGGGATTGTTGTTGCCGAAAATGGTTCACTTCGGAAGCGGAGCGGTCAGCTTCTCGTAGGAGGTGCTAGAATGATCTGCGAAATAAGGTCCGGGTTGGAGGATTTGACTTCGGTGAGGACCCTCCGATCCTTAAGTCAGCAGAGAACGATCAAGCAACAACGAGTTCTCTGAGAGGGATATCTTATGCTTACCTGGGTCTTCGGGGTTTGTGATATTTGTAGAGTAAACTATTCACGGACATGATGCTGTTTCGCTAATTTTGGGCCACTAACGACGTTGTGGCATGATTAGAGCCATCTTCTCAGAGCGGGAAGATTATTATTGGAAGGGTTGGAATGCCATATCTGCTCCCACGAGTTTAGGCAAAGTGGGAAATAACTTATTCGCGGTTGGATCACAACTGGATCGCGATTCATCTGCAAGATGGGTTGCCGAGGATGATGAGCTATTTATTTGAGATGATCTAAAAGCTCTACTTGCTGGATGGGCTATTGTTAAAGAGAATGGCTCGGATCTTCCGCCAAGGTTTGATCACCAGCTTGGAGGGTATTATGGTAATTTTTTAATCGCAGGATGTCAACATACAAGAACTGGGCTGAGGTGTTTTAGTTATTGATCGGATGATTTGAGTTGTTTGCATTATCACTGTAACACTATTCTCCTAGTGCTGAGTCTGAGGATCATGCGAAAGAACTATTTCCAAGCGGCACCTCAGATCAGACGATTTGCATCTTTATCTCTGGTTGGATTTTGGCATTTAATAGTCGATGGCACTATCTCGCAATGTGAAAATGACTGCGATCGCAGGACTCATCCGACCGTTGACTATTTCGAGGAAATTATTTAGAAGGGTGTCCGTTCATCTCCACCTTTCTTCTATTAAATATGTGAGAAAGAAAGAGAGACGACTGTGATTGCGGTGTTTTTCACTTTCTCCGTTTTGTATTCAAAGCTTTCTTCTTGAACCTTTGGGGGTCAAATGGATCCCACAATGGTGAAGAAGTTGAAAACACTATTGGCCCGAAGGGCGCGAATTAGGATCTCCTCCACTCGATCTCACGCTTTCGGGAGTTCCATGACTGGGGTTTCGGATCGTGCTTCTTCGGCCACGCCTGCTCTTGTTCCGATCGATATGCAGAGCGACAAACTTTTATCAGTGAGTGATTTAGAGGTGTTGGCGACTGATGCTAAGGTCGAGCCGACAGATTCGACAACAGAGGTTGCTAATGTGGCGATAAATTTGGTAGCGGAAGATATCATGGAGACGGTTCTGATAGCATCTCTGGTATGTGCCGTTGTAGAGATAGTGAAGGATCTTCCTGAGGGGAGGGTAGAGATGGTGGAGGTGATTGAGCCTCTTGGTTCGTTAGAGTGGTTGAAGTTGTTGATTTGCCGGAATGGAAAATTCCTGCTCCTGGCGCACAACCAGTTGAGGCTCCGGTGGGGGTTTTGCAATCAGTCCCTTCTTCTTCAACTGCTGATAGCCTCAGGATCGCCGTCGAGTTTCTGGAGGGCCACCTCTCTCTTGCAGACAAACGAGCTTTGGATGGAGAGGGTGTTCAACGTCAGATGGCGGGTGCCTTGAGGTTCTTGGCTTTGGTTAGCCACTATTTAGCTTATTTTGCCGGGGTCACCTCTGGAGCTTTGCCTTTGGAGCTTACCGAGGTGAAGGAAGAGATTGATGTGCTTAAATATCATTTGGAATAGGAAAAGACTGCTAATGCTGATTTGATTAAAGAAATAGATTGTTCCGAGAAAGCACTATCTGAAGCCCGGGAGATGATCGATTGTCGACACGATGAGTTGGGTGGAGTTCAGTGGAGGATTGTCGTCGAGCTCATGACGACATTAAACACCTAAAGAGGACACTTGAGGGGAGGAGAGGTTCTTCATTAGAAATTCATCTTCCCCGAGGATCCGATAGGTGATCGATTAAAAGGCCTAGATCTTCCCACAGGAATCGTCATGAAGGGGAGACATCTCGGAGGCCTGTAGTTTCTTCAACTAGAAGGGGGCCGACAACCCAAGAGCTTTCAGTGCTACATGCCGAACTTCAAATGGTGAAGGAAAGATTCGATCGATTAGAAAAAACTGGAAATGATTTCGTGGTCAAGGCTTGTAAGCTGGGGTTTTCTGCAGGCTTCGAGAGATGTAAAGAGATTGCTTTGGCACATCTTCAGGCGGGTGGCACTGAGTTTTTGCGAACAGACCAATCGGATGAGAGTTTAAGGTCTGTTATACGCTTTTGCCTTGGAAGGTTTGCAAGTGCGTTGGATATCATCATGGGGATGAATAAGACCGACCCAGCTATGCAGACAAAAGAAATAGAGGCTAAAGAAGGTCCTTCCAGAACGGGCCATTGAGAAGCTTTTAGATGTACTCTCTTCTTTTGTTTTTTTTAAGCCATGCATGGCATTAAGATCCGTGAATGGAACTTCATTTTTGTCGAAGTGATTAGCTTCTTCTTTGGCGTAATGTTCCTAACTGGTGGTTGGTTTGATTTCTAATCCGAACTGTTTTTTTGTCATTTTGGACGTATCCGTCCGGTAACTCGAAGGAATCTGAAAGGAATGAAATCGAAACCGTCATTCGCATGGTAACTACTGCGGCACGTCTTCACACGTCTCTTCATAGCTGGCACGGGGTGTGATTTTGGCCATCCATATTGATTTGTCGTATCAACAAAGAAGGCTGCGTCTAATCCGTCGCTGCCGCGTGTTCGAGTTGTATCATTTTCCATCTTTCGCATTCAATGTTCTGAGAGAATGAATCATTAAAAATTTCCGTCGATCCGATTTGTATATAAAACCTGGATAAGATAAAAAGTTAAACTTTGCTGTTTTCTTTTTGTCGCGAGTCTTCCATCTATCGATTTTCTTCCTTTGGTCTTCTTCCGTCTTTTCCTTTCTACAGAAGATGGCTCATTTTGGAGATCTTGACTTTGCTCTTTTGGTCTTTCGATCGGAGATGAGGGAAAGGGATTTAATATTAATCCATAGTCAGTTTTACATTCCTTCAGAATTTCGACTGGAGGTTTCGAAGGCAGAGGAACGTGTTTGCAGTCCTTCCCCTGGTCGGATCAACGTCTATGAGGAATGTTTTCAAGCTGGGTTAAGATTTTCTCTTTACCCTTTTTTTGTTATTCTTTTCCACTTTTTCGGAATGTTGCCGTGTTCGGTGGTTCCAAACTCACGACGGCATATCTACGGTTTTGCCGCAGCATGTGTTTTGACTGGGGTTGAACCTAGCATCTCCCTCTTCTTTTATTATTACACTTTGAAGAGGCATCCCAGATCCCGCGGTTGGTGGTATGTGACTCCTAGAGGCAAGAAAGGCGCTCCTCCGTTGATTCGAGGTGCTCCTTCTGCGATGCACAGTTGGAAAGGGTGTTTCCTATTTGTTTTTTGCTTCTCGGATGAAGATTAGGGTTTTGTAGATGAGGGCGAGTCTCAAGAAGCTGTGTAGAAAGATCCATCACTCGACTAATGCTTGAAGCAAGATTTGGAGATTTTGCATGGCTTTGAGATCCTGGAGTTGAAGAAACTCTTATCGGAGCAGATCTTATTCAACGTGGGCATTAGCCAAGTTAGTGCCGAAGGTATGCATTTGTCTTCTGTGATTGTGTTTGTTTAGATTGTAGAATCTGGCATCGACAGGTTAGCGTTTCGCATTGCAGGGACAGGTTTGAGCCCGCCAAATGTGTTGGGTCCGAAGACCTTTTGAAAGAGGAAAGCAGAGGCGACTAGTGGAAGGTCTACTCATGCCCGGATCGGACTTCTTCCAGCGCCGCCAACCTCTGAGATTAAAGAGTCTGTTCCTCATAATATTGAAGACTTAAAAGTTATGCGGATCCCACATGATTCGGATCCTTCAGTTTTTGAGGAGGGTCACATGATTCGGATCCTTCAGTTTTTGAGGAGGGTCTCGGGACTCCTGTTGAATGTTTATTCAGCGAGGTCATTCTAAGTTTGCCGGCTTCCGACGTCTCTGATTTCTTTCCTAAGGAGGATCCGATTGAGGGAGAGGAAATTTCTGGGACCACGATGGATGGAGTACAGCTTATCGAGGCTATGGGAACTACTGGGATCGCGTTAGTTGGTACCTCCGGGGCTGCTAGCACTTTTGGGATCGCGTCGGTTGGTACCTCCGAGGTTGCTGGCACTTCTGGGACCGCGCCATCTAGTGTACAGCTCAAAGCTTCTGCTTTGGACGATTATGATCTAGCGTGCATGCTTTCTTTGATTTCCTTTACCTCGCCAACGTGAACAAATTATTGACTGAGCCTTTGAAAGCGAAGAGACGGAAGGCTTTGGACTGTTTTATCCGGGTGAGTTAGAATTGCATATCGTTATGCTTTGTTTCGATCTTTTCGTTTTTAGATATGTTCGTTTTAAACTGTATGGGACATTTTGGTAGCTTGCCCATTATATGAATGGATTTATGGAAAATACTGTTGATCTTTTGCTCAAAATGGCTAAAGACAAATTGTCAAAGGCGGCCAAGGAGGCTTCCGATAGGGCTGATGCTGTTGAAAGAAGAGCTTGGAATGCCGAGGCAGCACTGAAGAAGTCTGTCGAGGAGAACGCTCGACTACTGGGCATTAACGAAGCTTTAGTAGCTGAAGTAGAGGAGCTCAAAGCCCGATCTGCTAAAGTTGAGTTATCCGAAGCAGAAGCTCAAATTAAGGTCAAAACGATAGTGGAAAAAATGGCCATGCTACAGTGTGACATAGAAGCATGAACTAAGGCCACCGTTTCAAGGGCTGTTGATGATTTTTGGGCGTCGGAAGAATACAAGGATGAAAAGGCTTTATTTGCGCTTAATGCCTACGATGAGAGGAAGCGTATCATCCGAGATGAGGTGACTTCTAGATATCCGAAACTAAATCTAGATTTTTTGGACGAAGTCTTTGGGGTGTCTATCACTGACCTGGAGAATGTCCCATGAGTTTTTGTGTATATTTTGAGGCGTGTCAAAATTTATTGTAAAGAAAATTCTTGATGAATGAAACTTCTCTGATTTTGATGATTTCTTTTTCGTAACTTGATCCTTTGTTTCGCTTCGACATGAGGAGTAAGGTCTTTGTTCCAAGAGAATTTGGAGGGATCAGTTTCCGACCCGAGGTCTCACGAATTGATCTTTTTGTTAACCGTGCATGCTACCGACTGGACGTGCCCGTTTTTCTGCATAGCATTAAATGCATATAGTTCAAGAAGTGTCGTTACCATAAATCTTACGCAAAGCCCAATACATAGTAGTGGGGCGGTAGGGTTATCTAATCTTTGACTTGCGCATGGCATGACTTGATGTCTGGCCATTTTGGTGATTTTTCTATTTAAAAGGAAATTTACACCTTCTATTCGTCATTCCCTTCTTCTTCCGCGATACTTAGAATATTTTGCAGGATGGTGAGAGAACAATGTTACCCCTCTCGGGCGAAAGGAATTATGTTCTTTCATCTCGGCTGTGGTCGTCTATTTGAAGAGACAGTAGGGCCCCTTTGGTCTGCCGTTGTTTTGAGGATGTCTGTGACAGACGTTCCAATTGCGGGATATTCGTGTTCTCGATCTTGAGATTTTTGTCATTTGGATTCTCCTCGTGGGAGCAATCGCTTCCTCATCCCAGAAAGCTTTGTCACTGTTCCCTTGCTCGGCTAGGGCGGGGTCTAGTATTTAGTTCCTTGGGTGCTTGTGTGGTGCACCGCTTCCGAAGGAGAGGAGGAAAGGACCAAGCCGCCCCTTGGGGGTGATAGTTAGAGTTGCATCCCCTGCCTTCAAAGATTCCTCGTTTATAGGATGCTTTGATGGAATACTTTGATGCAATCCTAACCATTTCCCCATGGTATCTATCATGTATCCGGGTTATTGGAGGGTTCCTTGGTCCGAGGCTTGGAAGAGTTGGATTCCAAGTGATCACTGCTTCAACCTCGGCAGGATCATCTTCATTACCTTTAGCTTGCGGTGAGCTTGCATCTTCTTTCTAACCTAGCATTGGCTATGGTTTTGTCAAAGACTAAAGCTAGATGTTGTGGAGAGATAAATATTATGCGGACAAACTTTGGTCTTCAAGGAGTTCCTGATCGATGCCATTTCTGAAGTGAAGCGGAGAAGGCATTGTTACGCCAAGACCTTGATTCGTTGCAAACTCTCCGCATTTCCCATTCTCCTGTGAGAGTAGTATAGTATAGTATAGACCCATTTCTCAGCTTTCGCTTCCTCCTTTTATTGGTCTTCTCGGATGGGAAGGAGTCGGTTAGTTAAGTGTGCCAACATGCCGCTTTTTCCTTTTTTCTATACATAACTTTATTGGTGAACTAGAGAGAGGACCTATTTGAATAACAAGAAGGCGGATGAGTTAATGGGAGTCCTATAGTTCTACCAACCGCAAATGAATGGGAAGATGCACACAACGAAAAGAGAAAGGATATGACTTTGCACCTTAGTTCCTGAGCTTAGGGTCATCTTTCTTCTCTCATTGTACTGAACTTGCCGTATCGGAGTCTATTTCTTCTCTCGTTTTTGGCAACCAATGTTTCTGCTTTTCTTGGTGAACCAGATGCTGCAGACTTGCTCGTCTATTTCATTGACCGGGAAGAACCCTAAGTGAGAGGATGAGAGGGAAGTGGCTGTATTCACTAACTTTATCCAGCCCTGGTCTTGGCTAACAACCCTATCTCGAAGACTGCTTTGGCGGTGGGGCATTTGTCTGTTCTGTGTAAGCAGTTTATTGATCTTCGGCATATGGCTGAAGTCGACTTCAAGCTAGAGGAGGTGCCCAGTGGTTTAGTCTGGGTCTAGCGAGCCAATTGGTGCGAGGTTCTTCCTGCCCAACAGTTAGAATCCTATCGTTCGAAGACCCACTCCACAAGATGATGTCTCCATGGCAAACTATTCCTTGCATTCAAATGCGAGTCAGAAAGTGGTGAACCGAGATCTAGCTTCTTGTGATCAGAAGGAGAAGTTAGCCCGTAACAGTGGCTTTAGCCGAACAATTCATTAGTTTTAGAGCCCTACTACCTTCCATCATAGATTAGGAAAAGGGCTCCTCCCCACTGATGAACAGATGTCCACCCAGCGAGAAGATGCCTTTAAAAGGATGATTCCAGCCCCTGAAATATCCTCCCTTGTTGCATCCAAGGAAGTCAAGCAAACACAAATAAGAATCCTGGCTTTCAAAAAGGAAGTGGGAATGCCATCTTCTCTCGATGAGCCAATGTTCCGCTTTCCTCGACTAGTTATGCCATTCAAAGTCGTTAGACTGAGTCAAGATTCTACCTAAGCCGAGAGCAGTAGTCTTCTAAATCTCGTTTTTATCAACCTTACAGATGATGGACTTTAGACGGGAAAGCTTGGTCTATTTCAAGAAGGGCATATTAGCGGCTACTAGAAAAGCTGGTTTCGTCTTTCGCAGTATAGGTAGAAGGGTACAAAAAGAGGATAGGGGTTCCTCAACCACTACCTCGCTAGCAGCTGGTAGGATGAATGTGATGGTAGATGGGCACTAGCAGTCAAGATTCATGGTCGACAAAACAACCCTTCACCTTGCCTTCTTTTCCTCGTTGAATTTCTACCCATGGAGGGGGCAGGGCCTCCGTGACTACGTTGTACCACGCTTGCTTGTTCCACTCGCTTTACCTTAATGCTCGTTAAGTGCCTTATTGTTTGTGTCTTACACTTCTGGAAGTGGAGATGGGGTTTGTGTGAATTCAAGGGCAAGAAACCAGAATGCCGCTGACACTTCGTTCTTTCTTTATCGTTATCACAGTGGGTTCTGTCTTTATCGATTTTGTTTGATCGATGCGATGAAGGACAGGCTTATCGGATCTGACTCGGCTTCAGACCTGGTTGTCTGTCTGCTTCAGGAAGAGTGAGTTCACTACTTAGCTAGCTAGTTGTCTTAAACACCAAAACCTGGCAACACGACTTCTTTACGGGAAGCTTATGATCGTGATCGTCTGAATATGCTTGAAGTGCCGAGTTGTCTGTCTTCCTTTTGAGATGCCCGGCTTATCTACCCGTCAATCTTAGTCGGCAAGCCAGAGGAGCCTGAAGCCGAGGATATAAGCACTAAGAGAAGGAAGAGGTAGTAAACTATTGGGTTAGTCGCACCCCCTGAACGAACGTTGTAAAGTCACTCTTCCTGAAGTAGATATGCCACTTTCTGAGTCCTCGGGTACAAACGAGCAAGCGAAGGTGAAAAGCCTATGTTATGTGAGTACCTTCAAAAAAACGTATTTAAAGTCGCAAGCAACAAGTTCAGAAAGGAAGGCCCGACCGAAGAGTCGGAAGCCTTCGCTCGCTGCTTTTCATCCGATCCATGTTGTCTCTTGCTGGGAAGCAGCTCCAAAGCCTACGCTTACACCCTTCGACCATCCTGAACCCGTCTACTCCTACAATGGTCAACCCTCCAAAAGTTGTAGAAAAGCCCAGTCCTCCTGCTCTTTCAAGTCAACACCTTCTGGTAAGGGCCCATGATGATGAGAGAAGCCAATTCTTATGTCTCTCATCAATCCACTCTCACTCCTACACATATTCCCTCTACCGTTCCCTCCCCGATAGAGCATTGGTTCCAGTTCCAGTAGAGCAAAGAGTGGGTGGATTGAACAATGGAAGTCGAAGTAGTCCAAAGGTGAGTCTGCCAGTCTAGAGTTTGGTCAACCGATTAGCCAAACCTTTTGATTTGTCAGTCGATTCGAAAGCGTGCCACTAATAAGCTCACTTAAGCGCCCTTTTGGATGGCCAATTCTGAATCAGAGTGGCTAGCGCGGTAGACTGTTTTTTTTCGGTACTCTTTTTTATAGCGCTTGGATTTCTCGACTATAGATATCTCGAGATATAAGTAGTTCTTTGGGTTGCTTCAGCTGAGAAGGATCCGACTAACGGGGGAGAAGGAGGGTGAGTCAAGGCCTCTTTGTCTACAAGTCGAGTTTGATCGATTTTATCATTTTTATAAGTTTTGTAGTCTTCAGCAGAGTAAGATCCTGCACCGAAGAACTTCGGAAAGTTCTCTAGGATTATGAGATCCGGCATGGGCCCTAGAGGGGGCTGTAATGCCAGTGGGGTGGCGGATAGCCAGCGTTTCGGAGGAGTATTCATCATCTGATGGTTCTGTTCTATCTCCGTTTTAGGTTGTGGTCTTTCTGGATTGTTACAGTCAGTGCCAGCTAGGTCTATAGATGCTTGGGTTCGTAGAAGTTGACTATAAGACCTGCAGGGTGATGAACTGTTAGACTTCAAATGGAGCCAGGTTGCCAGTGGATGATTTAGTCCATTGAGTGTGTGGGAAAAAAGATTCCTAGTGGGCAACTACCAACAAGGGGTTGAGATAAGCCACAGACTGAAACTCTTCTCCCTAGTGGAGTCGCCACGCAGATGCTATTGTCTTTCGGATTGGTCAGGTCCGAGAGGAACCTCTATCCCTGCAGAGGGCCTTTGTAGTACTCTCGGCTTACACTACAAGGGCCAGTTTCTAGTCCTGGTTCACACTACTTACGAAAGTCATCGTTAGGTGCGCTCGCGAATACGTCGTATTGGTATGTTCACATTCAAGTTTGGATCAAGGGAATCAGAAATCGAAAAAAAAAGACTCCCGTTTCAAAAATGGAACAAATACCCTAACCTAAGGTCATCCTTTCCTGAATCTTAGCTCTTCTCTTTCTTATTCTTAATTATGTAACTGTCACTTTACCGGGCCGGAAAAGTGACACCGTCACGTCTCAGGGTCGTACGCCTGGAACAAGAAGGTTCGTCGTACAATTTCGGCGATTACAAAAAAAAGGAGTATATCCCTCTCCCTGTTTGTCTTTCCACTTCCGTCGTTCAGGAACAAAGACTTCGCCAAATTCTTTTGAGTCCCGGCCCGGTTTTTCCCCACTAACAAATGATGTTACGACCACAGAACAAACTTGGTTGACGAACATGGTTTATGCGCCGCTAATGTAGCAGCTTGTCGAGCATTTGACAAACTCACACCATCCATTTCAAATGGGATGTCCCGTGGACACACGAGCAATCCAACCCGTAGGATTTCCTTTTCCTCTTCCCATTCTCACTTCTGTAGGTTTCCCCGTAATAGGAAGATCTGTGAGAACTCTTACCCATATCTTACCATTTCTTCAGAATTGTCCGCTCATAGCACGATGGAATTGTCCGATTGTAGCCCGATGCGCTGCTTCAATGGCTCGATATGGAAGACGACCAGCTCTACAACTTTTGGTGCCATATCTTCAATGGCTCGATTGTATAGAAATTTTTATTTGTCTCTCTTTTGGTCTTTTCTTGTAAATGCAGTAGTGATATTATTGCTCTTGTAAGAATTTTCATTTATGAATAACGAATAAACGTAATTTTTCTACTCTCTGTTTACTATATCTTGAAGTAGACTTCTGAGAAATTGGTCTTAATCCGAGGATCTTTTTGATATGTGCTCCAGTTTTTAAAGAATTTCGCATTGTTGCCTCGATCAGAGGATTAGTTTGACTAAGCAGTTCTGATCCAGGAAACTTGCTGTAAGTTTGCCCCGATCAAAAGGTCTTTCACTTTAAGCGGTTTTGATCTGAAGAACCTGCTGTAAATTTGTCCCGATCAAAGGGACCTTCGTTTGAAGCGGTTCCGATCTGAGGAAGCTGCTGTGAATTTATCTTGATCAAAGGGACCTTGATTTTTAACGTACACTCATAGACGAATTTTGAGAAGGGTTTTGTAAACTCATTTTATTCATTTGAACTATTGGTAGTACATGCAAAGGTTGGTCGAATTCCATAGCCTAGGAAGTAAAGTTTCATTAAGTCACTTCAATCGATAAGTTCCTAGCCACACCACTTTGTCGACTTGGTAGGGACCTTTCCAATTGGATGAGAGCTTTTCTTGTTTAGTAGGCTACGAGGCTTTAGCTCTTCGGAGGACGAGGTTTCCTGCTCGGAATTCTTTAGCTTTGACTCGAGCGTTATAATATCTGGCCATCCTTTGTCGATAAGCAGCCATTCTCATTGCCGCACACTCCATGCTTTCCTCGATCAGATCGAGATTGGCTCTGAGCTATGTAGGGTTGGTGTCTTCATCATATTCCTCGACTTTGATAGAAGGAAGTCAAAGTTCTACGGATATGATTGCTTCTATCCCGAATGCCAGGTTGAAAGGCGTTTCGCCGATGGGAACCCTTTGAGTGGTTCGATAGGTCCAGAGGATGTAATAGAGTTCTTCTGTCTATGACCCTCCGATTCGATCCAACCTAGCTTTCAGGCCTTGCGAGAGGGTCCTATTAGTGACCTCCACTTCTCCATTTGCTTGCGGGTGTCCCATCGAAGTGAAGTGCTGTTCTATAGTA
Organism: Cocos nucifera; assembly: GCA_006176705.1. Lineage (NCBI taxonomy): Eukaryota > Viridiplantae > Streptophyta > Magnoliopsida > Arecales > Arecaceae > Cocos > Cocos nucifera. Next base: position 57,375 of record QRFJ01001073.1, on the reverse strand, counting down.
TGGTCCTTGCAAAATTTGCGAAGTCGAGCGCCAATGAATTGTCTGTCGTTGTCGGAGATCAACACCCTGGGTAGATCATATCGACAGATGATCGATTTTCAGATGAAGTCCTGGACCTTCGTCTTAGTGATTTGAGCCAAGGGCTTTGCTTCGATTCACTTCGTGAAGTAGTCAATGGCTATCAGAAGAAACTTGCGCTGGCTTGAGGCTCGAGGGAATGGGCCTAGTATGTCCAGTCCCCATTGGGCAAATGGCCATGGGACCTCTTTGGGGGTCAGAAGCATCACCAGTTAGCATTGGATCCGGTCATTCCGCTGGCATTGTTCGCATTTTTTGACGAAGTTTTGCGCGTCCTGTTGCATTGTTGGCCAGTAATATCCTTACCGAAGGATCTTGTAGGATAAAGACCGACCCTCCAAGTGATTCTCGTAGATTCCTTCATGAACCTTCTGCAAGGTGTAGTCTGCCTCTGATGGGCGCAGGCATTTTAAGAGGTAGAGAAAAAGACCTCTTGTATAAGTCATTGTTGAGCAGCACAAATTTGGCGGCTTTATTTCTTATCTTCTGGGCTTTTTTTCGATCAGGTGACAACTCCCCTGACCTCAAGTATGTTAGAATAGGGTCCATCCAACTGGGTTCTTCATTGATTTGTTGAATAGTGGTGGGCTCCTCTAGGCTTGAAGCTTTTAAGACCTCGAAATAGGTCTCTTTGTTCAGATCGACGGGTAGCAAAGATGCCAACTTGGATAAAGTGTTAGCTCTATCGTTTTGTGTCCTAGGGACCTGTTGAATGTTAAGTATTGAAGAGATGAGACCAAGTCTTTTACCTTCTGAAGGTATTTTTTCATATTTTCCTCTCGAGCTTCCTATTCTGCTTTGACTTGTCCAACCACTAGCTGAGAATCACTGAGGACCTTCAGGTGCCGTGCCCCGGCTTCTTTGGCGATCTTCAATCCAGCAATTAGGGATTCATATTCCGCTTCGTTATTGGTAGTTGGGAAATCGAAATGCAAAGCATATGTCACCACATCTCCTTTCGGGCTGGACAGAATCCGGCTCCAGACCCCGACAAATTCGATGAGCCGTCAACAGAGTTCATGTCACTTTCGGATCCATCTCTGAGCTTTTGTTGCCTTTTGGGCTTTCGGGTTCTTTTGACTTTTCTCGAACATTTTTTTCCGGGTTCTGTTCGTCAGGGATAGTGCATTCGAGGAAAAAATCAGTTGAGATTTGGGCTTTGATAGAAGGCCTCGACCGGTAATGTACATCTAGCTCTGAGAGCTCCAATGCCCACTTTGCAATCTAACCCGAAGTGTCTGGGCGATGTAGAACTGCTTTTATCGTTTGATCTATGAGAAGTACCATAGTGTGGGCCTGGAAGTAGGGTCGAAGTTTCCTCACTGTGATGATCAGAGCGAAGACCAGTTTCTCTAATTTTAAATGTTTGGTTTCTACGTCATGGAGGACCATGCTAGTATAATAGATAGGCTTCTGCAGCTGTCCTTCTCGAACAAGGACTGCACTGATTGCCACTGGAGAGACAGCTAGATAGAGAAGGAGCTCCTTACCTAGTTGCGGTTTGGTGAGCAAAGGTGGGGAGTTGAGATACCTTTTCAGCTTTTCAAAAGCTTCTTGGCATTTCGAGGTCTATTAGAAGTTTTTTGGCTACTTGAGGGTCTATAAAAATGAAAGACACTTCTCGGCTGACTTGGAAACGAAAGGATTAAGGGAGGCTATTTTATCAGTTAAGCATTGTACCTCTTTAACTGTTTTTGGTGGTGACATTTCCAAGATTGCCTTAATCTTCTCGGGATTCACCTCAATGCCTTTACGAGAAATCATGAAGCCAAGAAATTTGCCGATGGTCACCCCGAAAGCACACTTCGTAGGATTTAACTTCATCTGGTATTGACGAAGCATGTTGAAAGTCTCTTGGAGGTCCTCAATATGGTTTGGTGTTGCTCGGCTCTTGACCAGCATATCATCAACGAACGCTTCCATATTCTTGCCAATCTGGTCTTTAAAAATTTTGTTCACTAGCCTTCGATATATGGCCTCCGCATTTTTCAAGCTGAAGGGCATTATCCTGTAATAGAAGATTCCATGATCAATAATAAAGGCTGTTTTCTCCTCGTCTTCATGAGCCATCCGGATTTGATTATAGCTGGAGAAGGCATCCATGAAGTTGAGGGGCTCATGCCCTGAGGTGGCATCGATCAGTTGGTCGACTCGGTGAAGCGGATAGCTTCTTAGGATAAGCCTTGTTCAGGTCGGTGAAGTCGATGCACATGCATCATTTTCCATTCGTTTTTTTCATTAGGACGACGTTCGCCAGCCAGTCAAGATACATTGCCTCTTTGATGAAGCCAGCTTTAACTAGTCCAGCTCTTTAGCGATAACTTTTTGGCGCTCGAGGGCGAAACTTTGTTTCTTCTATTTAATTGGACGGCAGGTTGGGTCTACTCTCAGATATTGGGCCATCATATTTGGGTTGATCTCAAGTATGTTTGAGGCTAACCAAGTGAAAAGATCCGCATTTGCCTACAAAAGAGCGATTAGCTGATTTTTCGTTACCTAATTAAGATAGGAACCGATTTTTACGGTTTGGTGAGGATTCTCCTTCCTCAATGGGATCTCCAAGAGCTCATCAGATGGTTGAGCGCGGTTTTCCACCAGATCATCTCGAGCGCCTAGCCCTATTGGGAGTTCAGGCTGGGCTTTCATTTGGTCCAGTGCTTGGAGTTTGGGGGTGAAACATTGTCTTGCTACAGTTTGGTTGCCCCGGATCTTCCTCACTTCATGGGTTGTTGGGAACTTGATGTCAGGTGGTAGTTGGACACTACGGCTCTCAACTTCCAGAGACTGGGTCGCCTAAGGATAGCGTTGTAAGCTGAAGGGAGCTTTACAACGAGAAAATCCATAGGAACTGTCACTTGTTAAGGTGGAGTACCCACTATAACAAGTAACTTGATTATTCCCTCCGGAATTATTGAGCTTTTGGAGAAACCTTGGATCGGTGTATCAAATCTACTTAACCGATCAGAAGAGAATCCCATTCGGAAAAAGGTAGAGAAATACAAAATATCGATTGAGCTTTCATTATCAATAAATACTCGGTGTACATTATAATCAGCAATATTTAATGAAACAATCACCGCATCATTGCGTGGTTGTTGTACACCCTCTGCGTCCTGCTCAATGAAGGTTATTGCTTCTTCGAGCCTATCCCCATGCCTTTGTCTCTTTGGTGCCGCCGTTTCTGATGACCCCCAGTGAACATATGAATCTCGTTGCGGAGAGGTCGCTTATTAGCCGCTATCGGCCCTTCCACCTCCTGGGTGGGTATTGGCATTGAGTGCTAAGGCTGATGAGATAGTTGCTGAGCTCTTGGAGGAGGTCGTTGTGGAGTTCTTCCACGGACGAAGTTCCCTCCCGAATGAGTTTTTCGATTGCGTTGCAGAGAAGGCAGCAATTTTCTGTATCGTGATTGTGGTCATGATGGTAGAAGCAATACCTTGTCAGACTATGGCATTCAGGATTCGTTTGCATCCTTGAAGGCTGAGGGAGCTCGGCCTGGATCTCCATCAAAATTTCTCCCTGAGTGGTATTCAGGGGCGTATAGTTGTGGTATCGCCTCGAGGGAGAACGTTGTCGATCTCTCCTTTGGGGACTCGAAGACCGACGGCTTTTGGATGGACCTCCACCCTTTTGCTTCCTGGGTGGAGATCGAGAGCGCTGGCGGTAGGTCTCCTTCAACGGAGTGCGCTCCTTATTCTATCCTGCCGCTGTAGAGTTGGCAGGAATATCTTCAACAAAAGCTTCCTTGAGTACTTCCTTGTCAGGTCCAACATCCCGGTATAGTCCTGAGGAAAGAATTTTATTAATGACCTCTTCAGGTCATTCTTCTGCAATCCACCCATCAAGACGGTCATTGCGACTAATTGGTCCAAGTCGCAGACTTCAAGGGTCGCCGCATTAAATCGGCTCACATAGTTGTAGATCAACTCTCCCCCCTTTGTCAGATGATGTTGAGGTAGTCGGTCTGTTGTTTGCGGCTGTTGACGAAATGCGCAGCCAAGGACCGGCTAAATTCTTCGAAAGAATAAATGGAGGCTGGCTTTAAATTGAAGTACCACTGCCGGGCTACCCCTTTAAGAGTTGTGGGACAGACCTGATAGAGGATGGCATCAGATGCTCCCTGAAAGCGCAATGCTGCCTTAAAAGTTTCCACATGATCGACGGGGTCTGTTATCCCGTCGTAAGTTTCAGGCTGAGGTAGCTTAAAATTTGGCGGAAGTGGCTCCTTCAGGATCCTTTTGTCAAAGGGAGGCTCGTCGCTGAATCCATCATAAGGCTTGGAGGAGGAAGCTTTATTGATGGCCTCGATTCGCTTATCGAGCTCTTAGAGCCTACTCCAAAATCTGATCCTGAACAGTACACGCCTTTGACCGTTGAGGCGAGTGTCGACTGGGTGTGGAGTTGTGCTCGGACTACGGACTAGGGGATCGCCGATGAGGTTGCTTCCTCTTCGGGCTTTATAGGGGTGCTCGAGGAGGCTCGACTGGGGGCTGTGAGACCGGCGGTTGAAGCGGCGCCAAGGTAGGAGGCGCAGCCGAAATCGCTGAAGGAGGTACAGGTTGCACCGTGGAAGGTGGTGCGGGGACGGCTTGACTCGACTGCGGCGCCACGGGAAGAGGCGCAAAAGCAGTTTGGACCGCTTGAACGGCGACCATGAACCTACTAGAGGAGTATGTTGAACTGGTCCATTGTAATAGGAACCGATTGAGCCGTTGGAGAGGCTTCTACCATCGGGGGCTGAGCATGATCTTCAGCTCGAAGATCTACCTACTGAGAGGCAGCAGCATCTGCGACGTCATTGAGACGTGATGATGCCTTCTTTAGTGGTATATTCAAAAGATTGGCCCTTTCTCTATCTGTTGTTGCTGAAAATGGTTCACTTCGGGAGTGGAGTGGTTGGCTTCTCGTAGGAGTTGTTGGAGTGACCTGCAAAATAAAGTCTGAGCCGGAGGATTTAACTCCAACGAGGATCCTCCGACGCTCAACTCAGTAGAGAACGATCAAACGAGTTCTCTGAGAGGGATTTCTTATGCTTACCTAGGTCCTCGGGATTTATGATATTTGTAGAGGAAACTATTCACGGATGTTATGCTGTTCCGCTAATTCCGAGCCGTTAACGACGTTGTGACATGATTAGGGCCATCTTCCCAGAGTGGGAAGATCATTATCGAAAGGGTTGGAATGCCTTATCTGCTCTCATGAGTTTAGACGAAGTGGGAAACAACTTATCGCGGTTGGATCACAGCTGGATTGCGATTCATCCGCAAGATGAGCCGTCGAGGATGACGAGGAGCCATTTATTTGAGGTGATCTAAAAGCCCTACTTGCTGGATGGGTTGTTGTCGAAGAAAATGGCTCGAATCTCCCGCTAAGGTCCAATCACCAGCTTGGAGGGTATTATGGTAATTTTCTTAATCTCAAGATGCCGACATACAAGAACTGGGCTGAGGTGTTTTAGTTATTGATCGGACAATCTGAGGTGTTTGCATTCCCACCGTAACAAGGATGATTAAAGTTGGCATCGATTCTGTCTCAACCTTGGGCATTTATGCATAGGTAAGTATTTGCAAATATGTATGTATGTATGTATGTGCACATAAATATGAATGTGATACAATTAGTGCAAGAATGTTAATTGTTATGTTATGAAATATATCTGCAAGCATTTGCATGTATGCCTTTGAACTTCTTTGTATTTAAAGCTTATGGTGTTGACAGTGATGCCGAAACTATAGGTCTTTGAACACAAGAAGGGAATGGGTTGGGATAGAGAAGAAGAAAGTGGGAGAATGGAGGTGGCAATTGAATAGGTTCTGGACATAAACTCAAACATATCAATTCTTTGTTGCTTTCCTTCTCAATGACATGGCTTGACATAGACATTGTGTGACTCTTCATATACCTTATATTGATATATTACAGCTTTTCAAATGATAAAATAACTGCTTTTATACACTCTAAGAGACATGCGTGAACCATAATTAATAAAGCCTAGAAATTGTGAGTTACTTTCCACATTCATGAACACATTTAAAGCTAAATTAGTAGCTATTAACTATCCAATAAATATAGTTGATTGAATTTTGACTTACACCAAAATGGATTACTCCGAAATGAGTTGATTGAGATGGGGTTCCATCCCTTTTGTGTCAGAGAATATCTCTAGTAACCTTGCTATTTTGGCACTAATCCCAGATTGTCCTCCACATTAAAAAAGCTAATTTTTGTATTTGCAGACATAATTACAATTCTTACCTGATATATTCTCCAAGTGACTCATTAATGAAGGAACATTTTCGAAATGCTAAAAAAATTAAGATGGTTATCACTGTAAAATGAGGTGGACTTGAAGAAAAGATGGAACTAATGGGAACAATTTCAGAAGATTGTTATCTTTATATCTATTGGATTTTCAAGATATCTCATGAATAATCTCTGTTGATTTGAGATTTATGACAGTAACCACCTTGAAAATGCTCGTAGAAGAGAATGAGATACAGGCTTGTTTAATTCCACAAATCAAGTCTTATTCATGGATTAGTAGTACATGCTAGTTGTTTGAGTCACATTGTTCTCTTGTCATACAGGGGATAGGCTCTCTCTCTATAAAGGGCATTGTGCAAACCGTAGCATTCTTGTGGCAATATTAGCAGCAGGACCAGGCAAAGGAGGTGGTTTGCTGGAAAGGCCAACCATAGAAAAAACTACTCCTGGTCGTGAATCTGAATTTGATTTGAGGTACATGCACTGAAAGTGAGCTTGGTTCTTTTGCATTTGTTGGCACCTGTTAGCCAAAATGATTCCTTATTATGCAAGATTTATATGCATTTCAGTTTTACACTCTCCAGGATGCTTTGAGCTTTAGGTCATCATGAAAGCATCTTGCACCATGGGACTCTTAATAAGTATTTGGAACCAGTAGAGCACCCTGAGAACTGCAATTAATATGATCACTATTAAAATTCAGAGACTAAGTTAACCCATTGCTTCTTTTGAGATAGGTGCATAGGTAATCATGACTATTTAATAGTTTTTTGGGGTAAAATTGGAGATTTATGTGATTCAATAACTGCCAAAACCAACAAATAGGATAATGCTGCAATAACAAATGTAACAGAGCAACTGCCAGATTTACACTATGGAAAAGCATTGCTATGAAGAACTGCAAAACAAGGTTACACACTGAAGGAAAAATTAGATTTTTCGGGTTAGGTTCGTTCAAATCTAATTTGATCGAGAGGCATATTTCAAAAATTTTCTCTTGGATCTAAATCAGATCTGACACTTTTCAGATCTGATATTATGATTTGATAAATAAGAAAATTAAATTAAATTAAATCTAAATTATTGTTATCTTGTTTTGGGTAATTCGATTACCCTTTGATGATCCTGTTGATTGCCTGAGGTTCTGGAAGTAGTCACGCAATTGTCTGGCCTCTACCGGTATCCACTCGAGTTGGATCTGGAGATCTTCTCCTTCTCTTTCTTTTCTTTAAAAATCAGATTTAAATATGATTTTGAGGATCTTTAAAACTCCTTTTGAAGATGTGCTGCTGTCTCTTGTAGCAGGGCTGCCTTCTTGCTTTCTCGTCAGCCTTTTCTTGCCTGGATCGCACCAAATTGAAGGCCCAACTTCCTTGGGCGTGGAGAGGAGAGAAAGGGTCAGAAGATGGCGTGGAGGGAGGGGCAGCCTTGGGGCATGGGCTAAGAAAAACTCTTTTTTAGTTGGGCGCGAAAAACTCTTTTTTAGTTGGGCGCAGACAGGGTTTATTTATAGACCCTGCTGCGCCATGCAGTGCTGCATCATCCCAGCCAATCGCGTTGCTTCGTGCAATCAGATCTAAATCTGATTGATGGAATGACATCATCTGATCCAATCAGATGAGAGCCCCATAAATTCATCCTTAGATGGCGCCTAAGACTGGTCAAAGTCTATAGGTAAGAGTCACCTAAGTTGAATCCAAGAAGCAACCTAGAGTCTCATCTGTATGGGACTCCAGGCATCCCTATCCATGGGTGCACGCCATCCTAGGCGTGCGCCCCCTCTCCAAATTTTAGTGAGGGGACAAGCCCCTATCTGCTCTTCAATAAGTGCATGACACATGGGTAGATGTTCAAGGGTTAAAGGTCAACGTTTGACCAAAGTCAAAGGATAAGAATTAGCAAGTGATGGAAAATGATAGGTGTTGTCTCAAATTTATCTTATAAATTAAGATAACCCTTTTTTGACCTGGACAAGCTCTAGTCAGACCAAGTAAAGGTACTTGAGTGAGCACACACATTTGGCTTAGTTGAGACAACTTTTAATGATAGAAAAAGGAGAACGTTAGGTTCAATCGTGTGCTAGCATGATTTTCTTGAATCTAATTGAATCTAATTCAAATCAATTGAACTGGGTTAGTCCAATTGATGATATTCAGATCCAAACCCTTATTTGTGTGATCCAGTTAGGTTCAGTTCTGTATGGTAATGGGATATGTCATGATCTCCATCATCGACATCATCGAAACTCCTTTCGATGGATCAGAACTCTTCTGATTCAAACAATTAGAATGATCGATCATCCAAATCATTCTAATTGCTCCCAAAATCCATCAGTAACACCTAGCAGTATATGGTGGCAACCCATCAAAACTGAAAACGAACCTCTCGGTGCAGCTACTTGTATGATTAAGTTCTTTTATCTTGAGCTCCGATCAGATTAGGGTTAAGGTGAACTCGTCAAAACCTACTTTCTATCATATGATTTAATCATTCGATTCAAGTCCGATGTAAAAACCTTAATAGAAACTCTTTCTATTATTTCACTCTCTGCCATGGCCATGGGCTTATGGATTTGATTCTCATGATCATCATAGGGCTGCTCCTCTTCTACCGAGGTAGATAGATTTTCTCTTGGTGCAATCCAATTCCTACAATGAACATGTTATAGCCAACATATACCTCAGGATTCTAAATGGCTAGGAGACCGAGTCATGGTGTAGTCAAACTATAACACCCTCAAGGTGAACTGCCGATGCACCTCAGGTCAAAGAACTAGACACCACTGCAGCTTCGAGTCAGTCATCGACAAGAAGGTAGGCTTTCTTATAACTACTCGAGGTGGTCACGCTCAGTGCCCTCGTTTTTTACAAGTACCTGTACTTTCGCTTCGGTGTCTCCACACCATAGACTCAAGACTCATCTACCATAAAGAAGCGATTGTACGTTAACCTTCTGGATTAATCACCATCCTCATGATGATCCTACTTCAGGAGCATTTTATGAGTTAATACTGAAAATTTTTGTCTTAAATTTTCAACTCTTGAAAATAAGAATTATCATTACCATTAACTCAAGGGATGTATCACAAACACTAAATACACATATGTGATAGAAAATAATTTATTTTATTATTTATAGTCAAAATTATAATTTTACCCTTAGAAGTGTATTACAAGTGTCAGCCAATTCTGACTTCTAGGGCACACATCTAATAAACTCCCACTTGACCTAAAGCCAATTGGTTATAAATTTAAGTCTCATCTTCTCAAGGTGGGCTTCGATCTTTTATTGGCCCAACGGCTTATAAGCGGATCCGCCGCATTGTCTACGGAGTCAACTCTCTTGACCTCGACGTAACATTTCTTGAGGTAATCGCGGATGAGGTGGTATCGCCGCTCGATGTGCTTGGATTTCTGATGAGACCTCGGCTTCTTAGCAAGGGCTATGGCGCCATTGTTATTGCAGTACAGAGGAATGGCATCTGATGGCATCACTTCGATCTCTGCGGTAAATTTCTTGTACCAGAATGCCTTCTTTGCAGCTTCTGACGCAGCGATGTATTCCGCTTCCATGGTGGAATCTGCTATCACTGTCTACTTGAAACTTTTTCAACTGACAGCTCCACCATTGCACACAAACAGACTCCCAGATGTCGACTTTCAATCATCTACATCGGACATAAAATCCGAGTCTGTATATCCCTAAACTTGGAGTTCTCCATTACCAAAGATCAACAACATATCCTTAGTTTTTCTCAAGTATTTAAGGATACATTTTACAGAAGTTCAGTGTTTTTCATCTGAATTCGACTGATATCTGCTCGTGACACTCACAGTATGAGCTATATCAGATCGTGTACAAACATGGCATACATGAGGCTTTCTATTGCTGAAGCATAAGGGATCTTACTCATGTGTTCTATTTTCTCAGGTGTGCTAGGGGCACATCTTCTTGGAAAGATGAATGTCATGTCTGAAGGGTACTAAATCCCTTTTAGAGTTTTCCATGCTAAACCTCTTTAGCACTTCCTCTATGTATATTTTCTGTGAAAGTCCTAGCATCCTATTCGGTCTATCTCCATAGACCTTAATTCCTAGAATAAAGGATGCTTCTCCTAGGTCTTTCATGGAGAATTCTTTAGATAACCACATTTTAACTGTGGTCAACATGGGAATATCATTCCCAATAAGGAGGATGTCATCTACGTACAATACGAGGAAGACAATAGCACTCCCACTGACCTTTTTGAAGACACATGGCTCCTCGTTCTTGATGAAATCAAATAATTTGATCACATCATTAAAATGAGTGTTCTAGCTCCGAGATGCTTGCTTAAGTCCAAATATGGACCTTTGTAGCTTGCATACCTTGTGATCATTATCACTGGATGTGAAACCTAGTGGCTGTTCCATATAAATATCTTCCTCAAGATATCCATTTAAGAATGTCATTTACACGTCCATTTGCCATATTTCATAATCGAAATAGGCTGCAACAGCAAGCAATGTGCAGATGAATTTAAGCATAGCTACTAGCGAAAAGGTATCCTGATAGTCAATGCCTTCGCGCTGACTATAGTCTTTTGCCACTAATCTAGCTTTGAATATCTCCACATTCCCATCTGTACCAATCTTTCTCTTGTAGATTCATTTACATCCAATAGGGACTATACCTTCTGGTGGATCTACCAAGGTTCAGACTTGGTTTGAGTGTATTGAGTCAATTTCTGACTTCATTGCCTCTAACCATTTTTTGGAGTCGATATCCAAAATCGCCTCGTTATAGGTTTTCGGATCATCACCATGAACCCCATTACCTACGAAGAACATTTCCTCTACTTTCTCTGAAATAGTACCTAAGTACTTCTCAGAGGGTTGGAAAATCCTTTCCGATCTACGAGGTGGAGGTGGTGAATGGATTGGCTTAACCTGATTTGGTTCCATTTAGTCCTTAGCTTGTTGCTCTTGTGGGACTTTCTCCTCGAGCTTGATCTGCTTTCCAATGCCGCTATCTTGAATAAACTATTTTTTAAGAAAGATGGCATGACGACTCACAATTACATTGTGATCTTCTGGAATGTAGAAATAATATCCTAATGACTCTTTAGGATATTCTATAAATCGAGTTTTGAAAGACCTAAAGTCTAACTTGTCTGCTTGTTGTCTTTTGACATGAGTCGGACAACCCCAAATTCTGAGATGACTCAGACTTGGTTTCTTACCATGCCATATCTCATACGGTGTGGTAGGAACGGTTTTAGAAGGAATCCTATTCAGTAAGTATATTGCAGTTAACAAATAGTGTCCTCAAAGAAAATCAGAGAGGTCTGTGAAGCTCATCATGGATCGGACCATATCTAATAGGGTCCGGTTCCTTCGTACTGAAATTCCGTTGAGTTGAGGTGTTCCTGGTGGAGTCCATTGAGAGACTATGCCATTTTTCTTGAGATAGTTCAGAAATTTCCGACTAAGGTATTAACCTCCTCGATCTGATCGAAGAACTTTAATGGATTTTCCTGTTTGCTTTTCTACTTCATGTCTGAATTTTTTGAACTTTTCAAAAGCTTCAGACTTGTATCTCATAAGATACACATACCCATACCTTGACAAATCATTGGTAAAGGTTATGAAGTAGATAAAGTTGACTCTAGCTGGCACATCAAATGGGCCGCACACATCAGTATGTACTAGGGCAAGAAGATCCGTGGTCCTATCCCCATGTCCTACAAAAGGGAGCTTAGTCATTTTGCCATGAAGACAAGATTCACAAATTGGATATGACTCGGAAGTCAACGGACTCAATAGCCCATTTTTCTCCAATTTGTTAATCCTATCATCTGCTATATGACCTAGCCTTGGGTGCTATAGATATCTATCGTTTGGACTATTCCTAGCTCGTTTTGATTTTATGGTATTCACATTTTGCTCGAAATTAAAAACAGATACATCAACATGTAACTGATAAAGACCGTTAATAAGGAAATCACTTGCAATTTTATTTCTTTCATAAAGAATATTACAATGGTCCTTAAGAAAACTAATTATATAGCCTTTTAATGCAAGACAAGAAACAGAAATCAAATTCCTGCTTGCTGCAGGCACATAATAACAGTGTTTTAACACTAAGTCTAAACCAGATGGTAGTCGAAGAGGGTATGTTCCCACGGCCACGACAGCAATTCTTGCTCCATTTTCGACTCACAGGATCATCTCACCATTCCTCAGCCTCCTGCTATCCTCAAGACTCTGCATAGAAGTGCACAAGTGAGCACTAGAACCAGAGTCAAGCACCCAACTGGATGTAGAAGAAACCGTAAGGTTAGACTTAATAACGAGCATACCTCCAGAAGGACCTGCCTCCTTTAGGATGGCCAGGTAAGTAGGGCAGTTCCGCTTCTAGCGGCCGTCATTGTTGCAATAGAAACACTTTTCTTTGTCAGCAGCCTTCTTCTTTAGCTCTTTCTTTTTCTTCTTTCCTCCTTCCACTTTCTGCTTTTTCGCAGACTTCCTTTCCAAAAGACTTTCTCTTGGAAGAAGTCCGTTCTATAGCAAGCACTGAGCCTTTAGAACCGTTCATTGAAAGCTCAGTGGTAACCAGCATATTCATAAGTTCGGCCAAGAAATTTTGAAGTTTATGCATGTGGTAGTTCATGATGAACTGTCCATATGCATCAGTCAAGGATTGCAGAATTATATCATTCTGAACCAAGTCTAACCTCACTCCGAGCTTCTCAAGCTCTTCTAAATCTTTGATCATCATTAGACAATGATCTTGGATTGACTGCCCATCACGCATCTTAGCCTTGAAAAGTCGTTTAGTGACTTGATACTTGGCTGCGTCATGATATCTTCATGTTGGCGCTGAAGTTCATCATACATCGAGCTCAACATGTAGTATTTGGCCTTGTTATCTTCGTCCATCCATTTATCCAGAGACGCTCTCTGCTCAGTGGATGGACGAGCTGGTAAGGTGGGAGGGTCCTGGTTCAATACATGAGTTAACTTCTCGGAATCCAAAACGATTTTGAAGTTCTGGAGCCAATCCTTGTAATTTGGTCCGGTCAGTCTATGGGTGTCCAGGATACGTGCTAGTGGATTGGATGCAGACATTTTCTTATAGAGAGTCAGTTTCTAGTTAGATATTGTAATTAAGTTTTAACCAATTTATTTAGAAATTTTATTTTTAAATAAATTAGCTCCCACTATTTTCTCGGATCTCTATACTCCCTCTATAAAGATGCGAAAATCTTCACGATTACTGATTTCTAGTGGGTGGTGCAGTCCCACCGACTTACTCATCACCTCACCTAACAGTTATTGGTGATGGGTTAGCCAATGAGTGAACAACTCTTGTTTAATGATTCTCTAATCATGATGCATCCAAACTTGGTTTCTAATTCATGAATCTCACCTTGCTCGGAATATTGATCCACTCCTTAGTTAAGTCAGATCCACCATTTGCACAGATTGGATTTCTAATTGAGTTTCTCACCGTATCCGAAATATTGAGCCCAATCTATCCTCCAGCCTGTAGCATCCAATGCCTAATAGACATGGTTGCGTCTTCCCGATGCAATGGAGCCACTGTAATCAGCTGAGAACAATCAACCCCGGAAAGGGCCAGCATATCTACAATGGTGGAAGACCATAGACTTAATCTTTTCTTAAGAAGATTTGATTTAGGTCTCATTAAACTGGACTTGACATAGTCATAACAATTATGACTAACCTAGTGGCATGGGTTAGCTTGTATTATTGATCACCTCAGATCAGAACTGAGCCAACAAACATGGTCAGGTAAGTGAGATCGGTGGAAGGGATATGTCATTAACTCGACAAGAACACATTCGAGTCGAGTAGCTCCCAATTAAAAACCAGTTGGTCGTATATGCCAAACTTACTTTAGATACCAAATTGTTGAGCCAGAATCAATTGGGTTAGCCTACAATCCAGACTTTAACCACTGAGCCTAATTAGGTCTTAGCTTGATCGATCACTTATGTGAATCGACCTTGACCCAGACTTAATCCTATTAGGTTGGTCAATTTTAGCAGTGTTGATCCCATCTAACCAACTCTTGATTCGGTTTGATCAACTGCTAAGATCTAATTGAGCTACCCAAGCCCGAACCCAATATTACGAATATGTCTTAGATCTGAAATTCTCAATTTTAGACCTAATTAATATTTCATAATCTTAATTCTTAATTAAGTTTAGGGTTCATAAACAAAACATGTAAATACTAGGGTTTCAAAATCTAGGGTTTTGTAGAAAATGGTTTTCAATTTCTGATTAAGGACGAACGTGCAGCACCCCTACACATTATAAGAACACCCCATCGAATGGGAGGAGAGGGTTTTTAAATCCTACTTTGTTCTTATGACCGGACGGCCAAGGGGAACGCTTTAATCAAAAATACAATTAATCTACAAAACTAATTAGATCTAAGCATATATCTGATATAAAAAATTGATCTAATTAAAACATATTTTGCATACATCTCATATGTCATATCATGCATGTTTTTTAAATCTAAATTATCTCATAATCATTTGAAAAATTAAATTTAAATTTGATCACATCAAATAAAATTTAATCTAGACCTTTTGTAGAATTATTTTACAACTAGTCTAAACATGCAACTATTATATCTTATATGAATAAATTAAATTAAATTTATTTTCTATTTTCAGATCTGATTATAACATTTATAAGATCAGAAAATAGTAAATAAATAGATCTCAAAATCATAATTAATCAAATAAAAATTATGATTATACTAGACTACACATAGAATTCTATTCCTAGTCTAGTTATGTATCTCATACATTTTAGATCTAAATTAATTAATTTTAATTTTCTAATTTTCTGATTTTCGATCTAATCACATCTCATGTGATATCTGAAATCACTAATTTATCAGATTAGATCAGATCTAAATAAATTTTATGCAACCTGGCTCTGATACCAGTTGAAAGGAAAAATCAGATTTTCCGGATCAGGTTCGTTCAAATTTGATTTGATCGAGAGGCATATTTCAAAAATTTTCTTGGATCCAAATCAGATCCGACACTTTTCAGATCTAATTTTATGATCTGATAAATAAAAAAATTAAATTAAATTAAATCTAAATTATTGTTATCTTGTTTTGGGTAATCCGATTATCCTTTGATGATTCTGCTGATTGCCTGAGGTTCTGAAAGTAGCAATTGCCTGGCCTCTACCAGTATCCACTCGAGCTGGATCTGGAGATCTTCTCCTTCTCTTTCTTTTCTTCAAAAATCAGATCTAAATATGATTTTGAGGATCTTCAAAACTCCTTTTGAAGATGTGCTACTGTCTCTTGTAGCAGTGCTGCCTTCTTGCTTTCTCGTCAGTCTTTTCTTGCTTAGATCGCACCAAATTGAAGGCCCAACTTCCTTGGGCGTGGAGAGGAGAGAGAGGGTCAGAAGATGGCGTGGAGGAGGGAGAGGGGCAGCCTTGGGGCATGGGCTAAGAGAAACTCTTGTTTAGTTGGGCGCAGACAGGGTTTATTTATAGACCCTGCTGCGCCATGCAGTGCTGCATCATCCTGGCCAATCGCGTTGCTTCGTGCAATCAGATCTAAATCTGATTGGTGGGATGACATCATCTGATCCAATCAGATGAGAGTCCCATAAATTCATCCTTAGATGGCGCCTAAGTTTGGTCAAAGTCTATAGGTAAGGGTCACCTAAGTTGAATCCAAGAAGCAACCTGGAGTCCCATCTGTATGGGACTGCAGGCATCCCTATCCATGGGCACACGCCATTCTAGGCGTGCACCCCCTCCTTTCCAAATTTCAGTAAGGGGTCACCTAAGTTGAATCCAAGAAGCAACCTGGAGTTCCATCTGTATGGGACTGTAGGCATCCCTATCCATGAACGCACGCCATCCTAGGCATGCACCCCCTTCTTTCCAAATTTCAGTGAGGGGACAAGCCCCTATCTGCTCTTCAATAAGTGCATGACACATGGGCAGATGTCCAAGGGTCAAAGGTCAACGTTTGACCAAAGTCAAAGGACAAGAATTAGTAGGTGACGGAAAATGACAAGTGTTGTCTCAAATTTATCTCATAAATTAAGACAGTTCTTTTCTGACCTGGACAAGCTCTAATCAGACCAAGTAAAGGTACCTAAGTGAGCACAAATACATTTAGCTCAGTCGAGATAACTTTTAATGATAGAAAAAGGAGAACGTTAGGTTCAATCGTGTGCTAGCACGATTTCCTTGAGCCTAATTGAATCTAATTCAAATCAATTGAAATGGGTTAGTCCAATTGATGATATCCAGATCCAAACCCTTGTTTGTGTGACCTAATTAGGTTCAGTTCTATATGGTAATGGGATATATCATGATTTCCATCATCGATATCATCGAAACTCCTTTCGATGGATCAGAACTCTTCTAATTCAGACAATTGGAATGATCGATCATTTAAATCATTCTAATTGCTTCCAAAATCCACCAGTGACATCTAGCAGTATATGGTGGCAACCTATCAAAATGAACCTCTCGGTGCAGCTACTTGTGTGATTAAGTTCTTCTATCTTGAGCCCCGATCAGATTAGGGTTAAGGTGAACTCGTCAAACCCTAATTTCTATCATATGATTTAATCATTCGATTCAAGTCCGATGTGAAAACCTTAATAGAAACTCTTTCTATTATTTCACTCTCTGCCATGGTCATGGGCTTATGGACTTGATTCTCATGATCATCATAGGGCTGCTCCTCTTCTACCGAGATAGATAGATTCTCTTTTGGTGCAATCCAATTCCTACAATGAGCATGTTATAGCCAACATACACCTCAGGGTTCCAAATGGCTAGGAGACCGAGTCATGGTATAGTCAAACTTAACACCCTCAAGGTGAACTGCCGATGCACTTTAGGTTAAAGAACCAGACACACCACTGCAGCTTCGAGTCAGTCATCGACGAGAAGGTAGGCTTCCTTATGACTACTCAAGGTGGTCATGCTCAGTGCTCTCATTCTCTAACGAGTATCTGTACTCTCGCTTCGGTGTCTCCACACCATAGACTCAAGATTCATTTACTATAAAGAAGCGATTGTATACTAACCATCCGGATTAATCACCATCCTCATGATGATCCTACGGTCAGGAGCATTTTACGAGTTAATAATGAAAATTCTTGTCTTAAATTTTCAACTCTTGAAAATAAGAATTATCATTACCATTAACTCAAGAGATGTATCACAGATATTAAATACACATATGTGATAGAAAATAATTCATTTTATTATTTATAGTTAAAATTATAATTTTGCTCTTAGAAGTGTATTACAAGTGTCAGCCAATTCTGGCTTCTAGGACACACAAGGAATAAAAATACAAGTTTAAAGCCCAACAAATTTCTTGAGAAGGGTAACATCACTGAAACAATGTGCCTCAAGGAAGTGACTGATCTACATGTACAACTCAGAAATATTTTTCAATGTAATGTGTCTTTTTTTCTTTTTGTGACATGATGAGGAACAATCATTATTATAGCCAATACACATAGTTAAGCACTTTACCTTTGACCACCAGCTTGGCTAGGTTTGAGCTCTGTGCCAAGGGGCAACACGAAAAAGACTCTAATTAGTTTATGGTTCTCATATTAATAATTTCTCTGCTCATATTCCAGTAATGAAAGTAAATATACAGCTATTTTTATTAATGATAAAACTTGTACCATGCCCATCTATTTCTTTTATTAGTTGTGAGAAATTATCTTTTGGTTCAAGATCGCAAGCTTAAATACAGGCATGTTTGTTGCATATATACTTATTCCTGTAAAGATGTCCTTTCAAACACTTGACAGAATTATAAGGTGTACAAGCCTCTAGGGCAGCCTTATAAAGGGATGTCTTGTGTATGAGAACAAGGTTGTAGAGGCATTTGAAATATCATGCTGATAATTTATAAATCAAGTTATGCAACTAACACAATAATAGTTTTAGGGAACAATGATCAACCATCATGTCTCAATAAAGTTTGTTGATAAAGAGGATGCAAATTGTAATTATGTTTTAAAGTTTATGCATCCAGTTATATGAGAAAATAGTTATCTCTTGTGTATGATATACAATTTAAAATAGGCTTTCTAATAAATTAAATATAGCAAACTGATGTAATGATAGTTTTGAAGATATGAAAAACGTGAGGCACCATGGCTGGATGTGCCAACTGAGGTTAAGAAAATCATGGGAGACATTTGGTTATCTTGGTTTTCTAGATTACTTAGCAAGATTCTAAAACCAATGAAAAACTGAGATGATTAGAGATATATTTTATTAAATAACAGTTTTAATATCATGTAAATAAAATTAGTAGCCACTTTAAGAAGTTATGAAGGTAATAAAATGAATATTAAGAAAAAGGAAACCATCTTAGAGTCCACAAATTTATTTTCATGGCAGGAAAGTGGACAGAAAAAGCTTTCTTATTACTTAAGCAATTCATAAAAGTATAGGAAAAGGAGTTTACACTTGTTCTTTACTAACTTGGAG
Source organism: Cocos nucifera (assembly GCA_006176705.1). Lineage (NCBI taxonomy): Eukaryota > Viridiplantae > Streptophyta > Magnoliopsida > Arecales > Arecaceae > Cocos > Cocos nucifera. The sequence continues at coordinate 38,503 of QRFJ01001073.1, read as the reverse complement.
GAAATTTAGGTAACAAGAGTAGTTTGGTGGGTTATAAGAAGAAAATATGATAACTGGTATCTTTAAATCATCAGAGACCTGTATGCTGCAGTATGATAAGCATTAGTAGGTAACTATGGCATGACTATATTCAACACTAGGCCCATATCATGGGAGATGTTTGATTGATAGTGTTTCCTATCTGCACATAATACTTTGTTGATTGATGAGGAAGAGAAACAAATAAATGCTAAATAGGATTTCTAGAGGAAGGACTTCAAAGGATAAAAGAAAGCATATGGAGTCCAATTTTAGTTAAAAATAATTGAAGATGAGACTCGATCAAGCAAGATTCATGGACAAGAAATGCCATAGAATGATGGGTGCCAGTCATCCATTAACACCCCACATGAAAGAATAGAGAGAGAGAAAGATGAAGACATGTCATAGAATTGGAGTTGAATGAAATGACGAGGTGATTCTAGTGTCATACAATCAAGGTTTGCTATACCTGTGCATAATGTTATCAAACCAAGACAGTACCAGGGGAGCATATTGAATAGCACAAAACCAATCCTAGTACAGGGCATACGAACACTATATTAGCATGGTAGCGGTAAAGGGTAGCGGTAAAGGGCCCAGTACCAAGATTGTGAACTTTGTATTTAACCAATGCCTACTTTGCCAACATAAGGAAAACATTTATAAACTGACAATATTCATGATGTTATGACATAGAATTTTGGTAGTACAGAGGGTCCACCAGAAAAGTAAAATGTAAGAAAAATGAGAATATTCTAATGAAGGTTCACCGAACTGATACTGGATGTTGTATCAGTTAGAGGGTGATTGGTTTGTATGATTCGGGTCTGTATTGTGCCGATTTGGAGCTACCGAAACAGGGAAAGTTGGAGATGGAGGGGGTGAGGTAAAAGAGAGAGGGAAGCCGGGAGAGAGATTCGAGCCGTTGTTGAGATGAGAGAGAGGTATGGAGGGGGGAGAGAGAGGGAGAGGGAGGGAGATAGAGAGGCCTAGAGAGAGTTTTGAGCCATCATTGTTGCTATCAGAGTGGGAGGGAGAAACTTGGCTAGGGACCTTGTCGTCATCGTTGTACGATATTGTTGTCAAAGTAGTTGGGGATGGAGGCGCTTCAAGATTAGGGTTTCAAAATGTGGGAGGGGTGAAGCGAAGGTACGTGAATGGGGAGGGACGAGCTTTATATTTGGAATTGATACCTTGAATCATGCAATAACCGACCGGTCCGGTTCGGCACGTCCTGAATTGGTCAGCTTGGCAAGGTTTGGCTAACCTTGATTGTAATGGATGCACGATAAAAGAGAAAGGATAGAATGAGGAATAAATATAATAGATGAAATGTAGGAGTTGTTTCAAGCAAAGTTGGTGATGTGTAGTCGATTAGGATGACATGGGCATGTAACATGAAGATATGAGGAATGTATAAGTAGAAGCATTCTAATTTGTTGAAGGATTTAGGAATAGGAAAGGACCTAGCCTAACGTAAGTGGTTGTTGTAAAAAAAGTTTACAATAACATCAAAGTGGCTCCAAATTGGCTGATTAGGATTTACAAAGTTGATCCTAAATAGTTGGAACAAGACTAGATTCTTGTGTTTATCATTTATGCTAAAACATATCTTTTGGTTTAACCATAGATACCAAACTTGACATTTCAACATGAGTTTTGTTATGGCACTTGGATATAACTCTTTAATACTAAAAGAGTCTAACATTGAACCAAACACTAGCATTTGATAAATGAAAACAAGCCTGTGTAAAATAAGTTCTAATAGTTAAACTCTATTCTAGTAGCACGTTAGCATTGGCATAAGAAGGTGAACATCCATGCTAACAAAAGGTTAATTTTAAAACCTTGGTAAGGATATAGAATTTTTTCTAATGGTTCATTAGGGAGGGTGTTATAATCTCTTAACAAAATTGTTTACTTTAGCAAAAAATTTTAAACAAGTCCAAACTACTAGGTAAATTCGAAAGATCGAGTGCACTTAAGCATTTAGGGCCTACTTAGTTGCTTGCAAGTTGGTAGAGGTAGTTGAATTTTGTGCAGAACTCACCACTTCGTGCAATTGGTTGGCCCAAAGTGCACCAAAATCAGTTTCTTCCTTGAGCCAAACTTACCCTTAGACATCCAAGGTGACTTCAACTAGTAGGGCAATGAAGTCACTGTAATTGAAGTTAGTTCTTGCCTACTAACTTCTAGGAGACCACATGCACCCTTAAATCCAAGTACCAGGGTCATGTTGGTATGGTGTCAGAATCGTTCCCAAACAAGCTAGAGCAACCATTAAAGCTAAGAATAAAGTCAAAGGCAGAGATAAATAAAAAATTGCTGTCTTGGGATGCTAGGCCATCCGAAGTGTTGGGATGCAATGATCTCAGTTTGTCTTGGTTGGGATGGATCGTGATGACACAGTTTGAAGGGATGTAGGGTCTTGGATGCATTGGTTTGGAGGGATGGATCGTGATGACACAGTTTGAAGGGATCTAGGGTCTTGGATGCATTGGTTTGGAGAGATCTGGGGTCCCAAATATGTCCCAGGACATTATCTGTCTCAAATTTGGTAGGCTTTGCTGGAACATATCGGGATGGATCGAGTTGTCACGATGTACCTAACATTAGAATTGGGAAGATGTAAGTGCTAATTTTCTGTGATTCTCTAGCCTTTGCTTTAAGTTGCTGCTATGATGTTGTTACTACAATAACTAATAACTAAAAACCTATGAAGCATTCCAATTTGCCATTTGTCTAAACAAGATATATCATGTCTAAAAATGTTAATTGTTAAAAGGAAAAAAATATCACCGTGCTAGCTAGAAGTTGTCAACAAAAAGGCTAGCTAGAAGTTATCAATTGGGATCTATTGTCCTTAAATACTCAAGCCCTCTCAAAAGCACAATCTATATGGGACTAAATATACACTGTCATGGCTCACAAGTCCTTATGCACTCCTCCCTTTCAAGCCTTGGAGTCCTTGCATGAGAAGGATCTAATTAGAAGTAGAAACACCAAAATCAATCCACGTTTAGCCCTAGAAGGGCCTATACTACAATGTCCCTTTGCCACACATCAATCATGAGCTGGGTTGGCTTTGATACTAGCTAGAAAGATCCAACACCTCACCCATAAAGGCTAGCTAGAGATTATTAATTGAGATCCTTGGCATCATGGAATGCTGTATCGGGCCGAACCGGTGGGGAACCGGTCTAGTTCAGCACTTTTTTCAGAAAATACCTCAAATCGCATCGAACCGCTCGGTTTGGCATCAAACCGTCCAGAATCGAGGGGTTTGGCTCTGAACCGAGCCGTACCAACAAGGGAAAGGGGGGTTTTACTATTTGTGGGGTGGGGGGGTGGGTTTTATTATTTGTGGGGTGGGGTGGTCAGTCAATAATAGCCCTTTTCCTTTACCTCAGAGATAAAGACTCCTAGAGCTTTGAGAGTTCGAGAGCGTGATCTTGGATTCTCAGGACGTCGAGAGTGCGAACGAAGCCCCCCAAAAAAAGAAAAAAAATTTGAAAAAATTATCATAACTTTGGGGAGACGACAATTTTCGACTGAAAGTAAAGTAATATAGTATTTTGTTAGTAAATATTTTATTTTTCAGAGTTTGTCCAAAAAATGGTAAGAAGTAAAAAAAATAAGAAAAAATCATGCCAAAATTTATGATTTTGGTATGATTTCATTATATATTATAGATCTTTAGAAGATTTATGCGGTGATGCTAAAATTATTATTTTTTGTTAATTATATATATATTTTTAAAAAATATATTTTTAGAATAAAAAAATTAAAAAAATTATAAATTCATAATATTATTTAGGATAATTGAAGCTATATATAGTATAAATTTTATATTTGATTTTAAAGTTTTTGATGTATCATATGCATAGTAATTTAGGCTTAATTTTGAATAAAATAAAAAAATAAATAGTATTTAATGTATGTTAATAGGCTTAGAAGAATATATGTAGAGTCTATAACATGTTTCTACGTGGATCTAAGCTTAAATAAATTTTTTAGAATTTTTAAAATTTTTATATTTTTAATTACTTAAATAATAAAAAAATATAGGATCTTTTGGTGAAAAATTTTAATTTTTATAGATAATTATTAAAATAATATATTTTATTAAATTTGCAGAAATAAGTAAGAAGAATATATAGCGTGATATTGGTTGGGAGCATGGTGAGATACTTTCGGTTCAGCACCATTGGAGATGCAAATGGTGCAACATAGAGTTTAAAAAAGGAGGGGTGATTAGATTGAAGCAGCATTTGGTTGGTGGTTACCCCGATGTGTCCATATGTTGAAAATGCCCAGGTTCGACGGTTGATGAAGAAATACCTTGCTGATTTTAAATCAACGAAGGAGAAGGCCAAGCAGAAGAGAGCAGAGATAGACCGTCAAATTACAGAGCCACCTTCTTATCACTCTAGAGAGTTAGAGCAGACCTCTGCTCTAAATGATGAGGCACTAATGGAGGCTGTCATTTGGGCGAGTATGAATGATCAGTATCGTATGGAGAAGATGGCTAGATGTAGAGAACGATTTGGACCATCATATTATGAATCGGGATTCGGCTCTGCAGCTGCTGAGGGAGAATCCGAGTTCAGGAGGACCACCTCAGTCAAGGAGATACCTAGTAGAGGCAGGCACAGTATTTCATCTATGCTGAGAGCATTTGATAGTAGGAGGTCCTCTAGAGACATGCCAGCAGGAGCCATTATTTATGATTTAGATTCACATGCTTTTTTCAGCAAAGATTCAAAACAACATAGGATTAATAATATGTTGAAGAAGGATAAGAAAAAAGATATGGCGAGCTATTGGATCATGGTTTCATTTTAGCCACATTGCAGCAAATGCAGTAGGTAATACTTACAATCGGTCTGCTATTTCAGCCACACGGGCAGTCGGTCCGAGTGTAGATTTTCCAGCACCGAAGGATATTTATGGTCAGCTTCTTGATAATAACAAAGAGGAGCTGTAGAAATGAATTTCTTCTTACAAGAATAAATGGCCTACATACGGATTGATGGTGATGTGTGATGGTTGGACCGGTCCTACCAAGTGGAGCATCATCAATTTCTTGACTTATTGTGATGGAAAAATATTTTTTCTCAAATCAATTGATGTTTTAGATAAGGTGCATGACGCTACGTATATCCTTGGATTGATGGAGGTGATTGATTCAGTAGAAGAGCAGAATGTCATGCAGGTCATCACATATAATGGACTGCAATATAAGACCGCTGGAGAGTTGCTGATGGAGCAGCGACCACATATTTACTGGATTCCATGTGCTGCACATTGCATTAATCTCATGTTGATAGATGTTGGGAAGCTTCGTAAGGTGTAGCAGACAGTGGACTCAGCCCAGACTATTATTAGATTCATCTACAATCATACATGGGTCTTGTCATTGATGCGAATATATACTGGAGAGATTTTGAGATCGGGTATCATCCGGTTTGCCACAAACTACATAGTATTTGATAGCCTTTTGGAGAAGAAAGCAACATTGCGTCAAATGTTTGTTAGTACCGAGTGGCAGGAGAGTAAATATGCGAGAGCTGATACCGAGGAAAGTCGTGTGGAGAACTTGGTGACTAGTCAGTCATTTTGGCAATGGTTGATAAGATAGTGAAGGTTATCAAGCCATTATATGAGGTACTTCGTGCCATGGACTGTGAAAGATATCCTCATATGGGCTTTTTGTATCATATGATAAAGAAAAAAGAAACAGATCAGTGAGATAGATCCAAAACATGGTCAGGAATATATCAACATTATCGAGTACTGTTGGGACTATCAGATGGGTAGGGATTTGCATCTAGCCGGTAAGCACAAATTCAAGAGTCCACTGAAAATTTTTTTTTTACTTGTATGAATCTATTCATTCATTTATGAAATTTATCTACAGCATACTATTTGAATTCGAGATTCCAGTACACCATTCCTGGGATAGATATGGATAATGAGCTTCTTACTGCTCTTCGTAATGTGATATAAAATGGTGGATGATCCAGAAATTGCATCACTGTGTCTGCAAGAGATATGTTAGAGAGAATGAGATATGAATATTTAACTAAATTCAGTCTGTAATCAACTGCATATTTGTTAATATAACAAATATATTTTTCATAGATGAAATAGTTTAAAGAGGGGACAGACAGCTTTGGAGTCTTATCGACTATCGTAAGCAAAAAAAAGAATGAATCCAGGTAAATTACATATTAATAATGAGAAAACTTTGCTGATTTTACATATCTACCAATATCATGAAATATGATAAATAATTTTGGTTAATATTTTTGCAGCTGAATGGTGGATTTATTTTGGACAGTCTGTAGAAAATTTGAAAGCTATAGCCATCCGCATTCTTTTCCAGACAGTCTCCTTTAGTGGCTGTGAGTGTAATTAGTCTACTTTTGTCTTTATCCATAGCAAACAGAGGAACCGTCTGACATAGAAGCGCCTCAATGATCTTGTATATGTTCATTATAATCTAAGGTTGAGGTTAAAATGTATTCAGGATGAAGTACAGCTGAAGTACATGGATTCGATGTTGGGTGATTATGTTGATGAAGATGAGAATTTGATGATTTGATGGCTTACAGGCTAGCAACAGGAGCTAGAGCTTGATGAGCCGGGATCTCCTCCACGACCAACTAGTTTAGTAGCTAGGGAGATCAGGGTGGATCCGGGGCAATGGACAGATATAAATATTCCATATAGGGTTCTAGCTGATCAGCCACAGCTTGAGGGCATACAGAGGAGTCATTCATCACATGACTATGTCTGAGACATCCTTCCAAATGTTTGAGCGAGAATTTTTGAGACAAATTTGGCTATCTTAAGCAGAAAGAAGAGATCCATCATCTCAGACACAACAAAGTAAGAAAAATGATAAAGCAAAAAAAAAGATAATTGCAGTATCTTTGAAAGTGCAGAAGTCAGCTGGCTTAGATTCGGAGACCAGAATGAGTGATGATAGTAGTGACGGATCTGATGACCAGGGAGGAACTGTAGGACAAAAAACTGTTGTTCATGAGATGCAGCTGCAGGGCGGTATTCGATTCACTGGTGAGTCTCAGTTTACATATGCCACACAAGATAGAGACCATGGTGCATGAGCTGATAGAGGTCGTGAGGATACTATTTCATATAGATGATGGTCTTTCAGAGGTCGTCCAGCATACGATGTTGTTGCAGATGATTTGGCACGTGAAGTAGGATCCATGGATGTATTTGAATCATCTTCATATTATAGATCCTACCACCCGCAGGCAGCTTATGATCCATATGGATATAATGCATCCGAGACATTATTTTTCAGTTTATTCTATGCAGCCTGAAGCTTCTTATGGATTGGATTTTGTTGCTGATATATTTGGATGGGCCCATCCACAGCCATACCATCATTTCAAGGACACCTCTCAGAGCCAGAGTTTGAGCGAGAGATCTGAGATATCTTATAATTTAGAGAGGTTACCTTATGGGATGAATACTCACGACTGTAGTGCTAGTTGGATAGAGGGATGGACTGATGTTCCTTCGGAGTATGCGAATGCTCCGGATATCCACGAGCATCACAGATACTCGACAAGATTTTAAATCAGTAGAAATCTTGAGGTTAGTAAATTATTTTTTTATATCTTGGAGACTTGTGTATTAAATACATTTAATGCATTATTTTAGATTTTTTTATTTTAATTTTTTGGGATGTTAGAACTTAGAATTATTATATAATTCTAAATTAATTTAAAAATTATAAAAAAATTAGAATAAAAATTGAGTCGGGAGAAAAAAAGAAAACTGGTATGCCATGACCGTACCGATCGGGAACCAGTATCGGTTCTTGAATCCTTGCTCGGCGTTGCTTAAATACCTAATACCTCACTAATGCACAACTAATGACGGTCTAATGACATGCCCGCAGGGTTTCTCATAATTCATCAATACTGTGTCTATTGTTATTTAAACATAAAATAATAACTTAATAAAGCATAATGTAGTTGAGTGTTAAACTGCAATAGCAAATTAGTAATAATATAAACTAGGAAATAGTTTATATTTCCTAGGAAGAAAGGAGTAAGATATGAAACAAAGATGAGGAAAAAAGAGGTGCATTTCATGCCCTCAATCAAAAATCGCGAGTCAAGGATGTGGCAGGTGCTGTATACTGATAGGGCACTATCCACAAGCATGCAAAGCATCCATCTTGATATCATAAATAACGTAGCGGAGTAAAATTAGTGCAACTAAAATTCAAATTTAAAAATCAATAAGTCTACAACTAAGAATAAACTTCTAAACTTTTTGTTTGCAAAACACTAATTATTCTCATGTTCCAAATCAATGAAAGATATCTTAAAAATGTTTCCGATATTATATTAGGAAAATAATACTGATTTTAGGCTATATAGAAGTGTTCTACTCTTGCCTCTGGTCACACTCCCATAGCACAACTCTGGTCGCAACTAGTTCTCTGGATCTGTAAGAAAGTTGAGGCTAAATAATAAGCTCAATAACCCATTAAATAATGAATACCTTAACTAGATAATTTATGTAGTAAATTAAATAAGTTATCTTGTCGATAATAAGCATATAAACAAAATCATTACAATTTAATAAACAAACCCAAAATATCCAATATTGTGTAAATATTCATATTCATATTTATAAGTTCAACTTAAAAAAATATTATGTTTCAACTCAAAGCCTTTTTAAAGATGACCACACTTTCCTTGTGGTTGGGCTCCCATCATCGCATTCAAACCCCATAGAGTAGGTCCAAAGTACTGCATTTGACCCCATGAAGTAGGTCCAGAAGTACCCCACTTGATCCCATGAAGTAGGTTTAGAAGAACTGCATTTAGGGCATGTTTGGTGGTGGGAGTTGGACTTTGGAATGGGAATAGAAATGAGTGACAACCATTCTATGGTTGGGATGAGTCCGATTCTCATTCTAATTCTGAGAGAGAATTGGAATGCTCCAATCCCCCAAAGCCCAATCCCTACCCTCCCCTCGGATTCAAATTTCATTCCAATTTTGGTCATGAAATTCTGATTCCCATTCTAAGCTATTCTAATTCTGATTCCAATTCCAATCGTGAACCAAACACACTCTTAACTCCTTTGGAGCAGATTTGGAGTACAACATTTAACTCTTGTGGAGTGGGTCCCAAAAAAAGTCTTGGAATGATTAACCCCCATTGGTCAAAAATATAGTCAAGTTAAGAGTTCAAATTCAAGCTAAGAGAATGTTAAGATGAGTGGTAGATGGGCTTTCTAGATTGCCAAGGTAGCCCTCTTAAAATGGTGGCTGTAGAGGTTTTTTTTAGTTTATTCCCCTTCAAAAAAAAAAAAGTTGAATAACATTAGTTGTTGAACAGTAGGTATGTGGATCACCATTTGTCTTTGAAATGATAAATGATCAATTTTTTTGCAAAAATCTTCCATTTTATTAATGCATTATTATTTTAAATTATGAATGCGAGAAAAGCTTAAAGAAGGCAAATTGACAAAAATAATTGATACTTTAGTGGCTGTTTAAACCAAGGTATCAAATGCCAATACCCGACCTTGTACCCGTTTTTTGTCAGAACAATATGGTGCCAGCTACAGACATGGGACTGCATCCCAGCTGACACTCTGTGGTGCGAAAACTTGTTGGAATCATATGGTACTGTTCATACATCCTGTTCCTTGGTTAAAATAACTGCACTTTGATTCATTCAAATTAAGGGTAATCTTTAGATTGATTACATTGTTTAAATCTTCAAAGAATTTATGCATAATTTATTTAAGTCAGTCAGCTTAAACAACTGAGTGCTACCTTGAGGTTAAAGTGGTTCCTTTAAACATTAAGTGCTCTGTTAGTCTACCTAGCTGTTTAAATGGCTTTTTGAATGTTAGATGTGTACTTAACCTTTTAGGAGTCAGAAGTGTGTTTAATTTTTGACATATGTTATCAAATATCAATTTAACATTTCTAGCACAACAACTATAATTTAAATTAACAATGAAATTGTGCTCTTATGTAGTGTAATCTTGTTGCTTCCCAATAAACCACATAACCTGGAATGTATTGCATAAAATTTTGTTTCTTCTTTTCTTCTATTTCTAAATTTTACATATGCATTTCTACACCTTACCCTAATTACTTTCTCCTAATGCTTCTGGAGTAGCCATGGTTTAATGGTTTTCTTATCTGTAGCGATTACTTTATATAAAGAAACTATGCTTTGGAGTTACATATATGTTTTCTAACAACTTAAACGTTTGACAATCTATATAAAGAATAAAATCATTTAAGTACTTAAGGAGGTAAGGGCATTTAGCAACTGTTTAACTTTTAACAATTACAAATCAAAGGTTATAAGAATTATCAATATGCAAAATGTTAACAAAAATAAAAAAAGAATTAGCCTCCACCAGCAAAACTTATATGAATTGTTTGATTTTGATGAACCCAAAAATTTCCTTAGGACAAATATAACAATTACTAAAAGATGAAATTTAATGAACAAGACTCATGTTCCTAGGAAGAGATCAAGTTCCTAGTGTCCAATTTGTTGAAACTTGAAACATGATTATGTCAAGGCACAGCTAGATTGTGGTGTAAAATATTGTCTATTTACCATGTCTGATCAATTCAGTGTTGATCATCTCTGTCAAGGCACAGCTAGATTAATTCAGTAAAAAGGAAGATGGTTATTGGACTAGTTGAAGGAATCTCAAATGGACCAAAAAGGCTCAAATGCCACAAAAGTGGATGTACTTGTTGCTGCACAGTAACAGTGGAGTTTGCAAGCCCTGCACATTTTCATGGAACTATGCAATCGGCAGTCTCCTTGTGAAGAGTTCATGTTTCATGGTGAAAATAAGTATGAAAAATTAAACTGGCTTACAATGAATAATCTCTCGTAGTTTAACTGCTATGGAGCAAGCTTATTAAGGGTAGTATATGGGAGGGTGTTGGGGTTATGGCTGAACATGTCTACTTTAGCTAATTAAGATGTAACTAGCCAAGTTATTTGAGGGCTGCTTAAACCATTATATTGTTGGTGCAGTCATAGAATAATGTGCTGATCCTTCTGACTGGTCAGTCCGATTTTAGTTCATTGATGTGCATTTGACTAATCTGCGGAAGATTTAATTTTGTTGAGTTTGAAGCTCATCTTATGCAAGTTTTCATCCCATAGACAACCAAATCATAAGGATTCATTGTGTACTACATTGACATCAGACACATTTGGTTCATTTAAAGAGACAGATTGAAGCTTCCTGAAGAGAAGCCATAACTTTTAATTGGAGCTTCACGTTGAGCAAAAGCACCACAAAGATACAAGTTGTTAAGCTGACAAATGACAGCCCTGTACACTGCATGGCCTTGTAACTGAGAGTTGGGGATTTAGCCAACACGCTTCTTGTTCTGCTAAGAGTTGAATGACATCTATGGAAGGCCTTGGAGTAGAAATCAGACAGTGAGAGCGAAAAAAAGTCAAGGCGTTGCTGCAACTTCAACAAGCATAATACAGCTTTTTTTTCCCCTACAATCCAAAGGTATTTGTCTCCAATTAACAATTAATAAGGCTTCCTAGCCTTGACAAGCTGAAGGCAATCTCTAATGAAGCAGCTTAGGTACTTATGGTTTCCCAATCCATGTGGTTGACATCAATGTATGCCATGTGTAGGGTGATTAGATAGTGGTGAAATTGATCACTCAATCATTGCTCCTGTAATCAGTGGGGTAATACTAGCACGTGCACTACAAAACAATGTCTTATAATGAACACAATGTAAAACTTGTATCTTACACTTTGGTGGCTTTGAAAAGCCCTGCAACATTTACCATGTCCTGGTATCTTTGATTTGGAACAGTGTGTTGCTGATTGAAGTCTATAGTTTATCCAGAAAATGACACCTTGCAGCCATAGTTGCAAGTTTGATACTCAGGAATAGTCGTCCTAGAGGCTTAGATCTGGAATTAAGGTACAATGTGGAGAATTTGCAAGAAGTTAAGAAAAAATTCAATAACTTAAGTGCGGGAAGAAAAATTTTACAAGCATAACGAATGTTTGATAATTTTTATATATGGATACATTTATTGGTAAAATCAAGCATTGAGGTAACAAGAATGAAAAGCAACTGCAAAGAGAACATCATCACTGGCATTATATGGCATCCTTAATTTGTAAATCATGTGTTTCTTGGTTTAGCAATGAATAACTTGTGAATCAATTGCAAATTTCATAAATAATTGAATAATTCTTGACTAACTGATTACCTATAAGTAATTGAAAGAATTGTTTGGCCAAGGAAAAAAATTGTGAATTTTTCAATAATTTGGAGAATGTTGTCATTGTGCATGCAGCTTTGCGTTTATCATATATCATTTGCTCATGTGAAAAGGTTTTGCTCTTTGATAAAAAGTGATCCTTTTGGGGAAAAGATGTCGAGATATTATTTAGTATGATAATTATACCCTGTTCAGGAAGTTAAAATGATTAAGAGCCTCATTTACCCTGTCATCTTCATGATTCACAAGGTATGGAAAACTAGCTGCTGATTTTCTTATTTCTTATTTCTGGTCTGCAGGAAGTCTAGGAAAACTGCACCTCCATATCGTGTTATATTGCACAATGATAACTACAACAAACGCGAATATGTTGTCCAAGTTCTGATGAAGGTTATCCCTGGGATGACTCTTGATAATGCTGTCAATATCATGCAAGAGGCCCATTATAATGGCCTAGCTGTTGTAATCATTTGTTCTCAAGCAGATGCCGAGGAACACTGCATGCAGCTAAGAGGCAACGGTCTTCTAAGCTCAATTGAGCCTGCAAGTGGTGGGTGCTAACTTTATGGTGGTGAGTCATGTATGGGTGAATCCTGTACTAGGTTTGTCAGCTTAAATGTACATACAGATATGAATAATGATGTTCTTGAAAACTATCGTACCAAAAGAGATGGTGCATGCCACTGTAGGTTGTATATAGCATTGAGTTGCCCGTACTATTGGGCTGATATACAGCTACTCTGTAATGGTTGCCATATGAACGTAATGATAATTTTACGGCACCTCTATTGTTTCTTGCACTTGTCACTAAAACTCGGAAAAGTAGATTGAAGAGAGGCAAGAGGGAATGGGAAACAGGTGAATGCAAAGAGACCGAGAGTGATAAAAGATCCTTCAAAATCTGAGTTCCAAGCTATAGCGTTTGGCATTTGATATGTGGTTTATTGAAGAGAGATTGGAAATGTGAAACCTGCGCCAACAGCTCAAGTCTGTGCAGCGCGTGGTGCTGCCTCTTCCTCAGCAAAACAGAGGCAACATTCTGTTTCTCCCTGAAAACAACCAGAATTCCTCACTGCCTCACCTCACTTCTCTCTTCCCTTCTCATTCTCCTTCACTCTCTCTCTCTTGTTCCCTCCCCTCCATTCATGTGTATGCGAGCGCCTCTCGCACTGCTCTCTCTTGTGTGCTTGAGCCACCACACGAGTTCCCGCTGCATCTTCATCTCTCATGCTCAACTCTCCCCATGTCTGACACCCCTCCTCTCTCTCTCTCTCTCTCCATTGTGGAGGAAGTTAAGAAGGGTGTTATCGCCCTACCCTCCGCCCTCCCCCCCTTTCCGTATTTTGTCTCTCTCTCTCTCACTCACCCACTCATCTCTCATCCTTCCCTTCTTTTTCTCTCTCCCCTTCTGTCCTTTCTATTGTGGTCTTTTCTCCTTTGTTGCTGCCTAATTGAGGCATAGAATTATGTTAGATCGGATATAATTAGATCACCAAATTACTGAAGCAATAAATAAGGTGAGACCCCAATCTTTTCTTCCAGTCATTTGTTTGATTTTAGAGGACTAAATATTGAAGGATTCAGTGTAAAAATTAGTATACAAAACTTTAGGGATGGTAGATAGCATCGGATGAGGGAAGAGCATGGATTTTGTGTGTTATTATGCAAGTATTTTAATATGATATTTTAACTAAAAATTGTTTGCTCTGGTATCATTAAACATGCAAAATTTGAGAATTTTTCAGTGATATTTTCTTAGTCAATTAAATCATTGAAGTGACTTGATGTGTATGGAAAAGAAGAATCTAGTGCTAATTTTAATTTGATTACAACCTTAGTATTTTAGTCTCATTTTTGGTGATATTGTTGTAATAATATTGTGCTTTGAACCTGAAAAATTTTAAGCATTACTTTAAAAGGAAAGTATGGGAATTGCTAGATTATTACTGTTATGCACAAAGTAGTATTTCGAGTTTCTGACAATAGAATAGAATTCCATGTCATAGGTTGTATGTTTTTCCTCAGCATCTATAGTTTTTTTGGCTAACGGGTACACAGATGCCCTTCCTGGTTGAGCTCTCCACCTAGGCCCATATGTGAGGTTTCGCACATGATTCAGAGTTTTGTTGAAATCAAACAATTTGGAACCAGGACTTCTATCATCTTTTTTGTCATCTCAAAAGCTTTGTTTGCTACCATTGACCAATCAAGCACACCTCACTTCATGTATTTAGTAATAGGTGCACATAAGGATATCATCAAAATAGACCACAATAAATCTACTAGCTAAAGATTTTAAAAATTGGCTTATTACCCTCATGAAAGTGCTAGGAGTAACAGATAGGCCGAATGACATAATAAGCCATTCAAAAAACCCCTCCTTGGTTTTAAAAGAGGACTTCCACTCATCTCCAATGCAAATTTGGGTACGTTGGTAGTTGCTTCTAAGGTCGACCTTAGAGAAGAACATAGATTTTGAAGGAAAAATCTAGAATTTTTAGCATGAATTTTGAAATTTTTCAAAATTAACACAGCAGAAGCTACAGATTAACTTAATTAATTTATAAAATATGTAAAAAAATTTCTAGATTTAAGATCTAATGATATGATTAAAATATGTATATAAATTTAAAAATTAAATAAAATACAAAATCATGATATTGATCATATCAACATCAAATAGAAAAACTAAATCTGATCTAGTAGGAGAAAGAGATCAAATCTCTCTTACTTTTCGCAAGTCGAGATCTCAATTTACTGATCTAAGGTTTAGATTATCACTTCGAGCTGCACACATGTCCGGTCTCTATGAGAAGTTCACACGAAGTTTCGATCATGATCTGAAGTCCAGCAATCTGAAAATTAGCATAGTGTGCTAGCACCGCATTGATCCTTCGCCGACGATTGATGTCGAATCTCCTTCTTCAATTGACTTGAACTCTTCAAGGACCAAAGGAGGAGAAGGGAGGATCTGGAAGAAGCCTTCTTCCCATGTTGTTCTCTCAAAAATTAGTGGAAGAAACCTGAAACAAAAATCCTAGAGAAGACCCTTCTTCTCTAGGCCCTTTCCTCTCACCTAGGCATAATAATTTGTGACTTTACAAAATTCTATGCCCTCAACTCTGATATGCCCAAGGTCTACATGCCTAAGCCCTCTCATTTAGGTCTAAAATCTCTT
This sequence comes from Cocos nucifera, assembly GCA_006176705.1. Classification (NCBI taxonomy): domain Eukaryota; kingdom Viridiplantae; phylum Streptophyta; class Magnoliopsida; order Arecales; family Arecaceae; genus Cocos; species Cocos nucifera. The sequence continues at coordinate 23,000 of QRFJ01001073.1, read as the reverse complement.
CAAATTTCATGAATTAACTCTCTTTAAATAGAAAGTTAGAGAAGAATCTCTGTCTAGGTCAAATACCTAGATAGAGAGTCCAAATAGGACAAGGATTGGGGCACCCAACTCTTGGGTACCTCCTCAAACTCTTTTAGTGTGGATTCTAGATATTTGGTGCATAATTAAATTCTCTTTCTCTCAAAAAAATTTTAGAAAAAAATTAGATTAATTGGCACCATAATGGATAAGAGTTTTGGATTTGTCCAAACTCTATCAAATAGAGTGTAGATCATCACTTCTTCTTAGTTTTGATCAAATTTAAAACCACAAACCATCTTAGAGGAATATGAGGGCAAGGATAGGCATGAAACCTTTCTAGAAATAAGATTTCTCATGAAAAAATCCATGAAAAAGGTGTGGAAAAAGGGAAGGTGGTGCAAGGAAGGAATCTTAGTCTAATTAGGACTTCTTTCTTTGACTAGTCAAACCAAATCTTTAGCCTAATTAAAATAGATTTTGATGCAACCTAATTAATGATATTTTTAACTCAATTAAAAATTCAATTAAATTAGATTAAATTAAATTTAATTTTTTAATTAAATTAGAAATTAGGTGCACTCAAGTCCTAGTTCAACTTAGAATTCTTCCTTATAATTAGCTTATTCAATAAACCAATTGGACTTAATCCAATCAAGCCCAAACTAAATCTAATTAAATTACATTCAATTAGACTTAATCTCAGCCTAATTGCTTAATCAAATTGAGCCAATTAATAATTTGATTGCTAATCAATCCTTCTGCAATATTTGTATTAGATCAAACATCAATCGTATTGATTATTTGACTCTAATATGATTCTTAATCGTTAATCAACCATCTGATCAAATTGAGATCTCTAATGTGTGTGACTTCATAAGTTCGAATCTAAATCGATGGCATAGAAATAAATTTCTATAGCAATCAAAGTGATCATCTAGCAATGATATCCGATGATCGGATAGATCGAATGTATAAAGCAACACTCTTAGAATCCATGTGGATATGATTTTCGTATAACTCATCCCCTAGATCATAAATGCTCATAGGATGACTTAGGATTTAACTGTTAATTCTGAATAAGTCATCCATATTGTATTTTAAAATATCAAATCCATTTCATGGATTATCCTGATCAAGATTTTGCTAAATTAAAATACAGCGATGCATTATTTTCAAACTCTTGGAGTAGTCAATCCTATCTTGATCACTCATTAACTTTATAAGTACTTAACTATGCCCAAAAATTTTTCATCATTGAATTAAAAATTCAGGTAGTCAGGCTCCAAAGCATAGTGAGTTGCTTGCAAGCCACCGTGGTGATCTTAGGTTTAAGGGACACTTGTACCCATATCTCATTAGAGTAATTCTTGATAGCAAAATGCTCCAAAATTGGTCAAGTTCAGTGATGATGTACTCCTACATGTCATCTCCATACCAGTGTCTCCATACTTCTTGGTTACGAGGATAATCAACCTATATGGCACATAATGATCTACACTTGATAAAACATTGTCATCCTGATTAATAATGTAACATTTGGTCATGAATAGTTTTAAAGACTAATCGATAAATCCTTAAGGACTTCATCACTGAAGAAAATCGAGTAGGATTAAAGCATGCATTTTCAAAATATTTTTGAATTATATAGCAATGGAAGTATTAGATTAATCTAAAATTAATCTACCGGATGCGTTGATCTAATCAAATAAACTCTACTCAGGATCTAGGTATACTAATATGTAATTTAAAATTTAAATACGATTGATCAGTAAATCAAATTTGCTTATTGATACGAGTTCAGAACTCGATACCTATGCATGGATAGCTGATCTCCATGATCTGAATCCATCAGAATAAGCTTCTGGTGTTGCGCTGTAGCCACACACTTATCCTACCTCAATAGTTGGTCCACACGGAGCTCCTGATCCTGACCAGCTCCACTGGAGTGTTAGCTTCTCGCTGGGGCCTTCGATGGCTGATCGCGATCAATCTAATCGATCACCTTTTTTCTAATCTTTTAGATGCTCCAAAAAATTAGATGGTGTACTTTGGAGGATGACGAGATGGTGTTTGAAGTTTGGTGGAGATCGGATACTCACAGCACTCAATCTTTCCACCCGAACCTAGAGACCCGACTCTAAGGTTTTGAACACTCATAAAACCCTGATGCCTAAAAATCCTCTCATGCTCTCCCTGTAAGGAATTTTATCGTGAAACTAATTTCATGGATATGGGACTTTCCTAACTACGCACACCACACCTAGATCCCATCTAAAGTGGGTGACTAGTAAAAGAAAAATTAGGTGAACGAGAGAAGATGAAATGGCACAGGTAAAATATCACCCTGGACATTTCCATGCCCAAACTTGCACCCTTCTCAATTTTTTCTCTCTCTAAGAAATCCTCCCACACACCTCCATAGATAACTCTCGTAACCCCATGCATGCACAAAAAAATCATATTTTTATTGGCATGCATTCGATGGGAAAATCGCATGGGAAGGATAAGGTATGGAGGTTGAACTTATTTCAACCTCCTAACAAAATTTGAATTCAAATTCAAACAAATTCATTTCCAACGCTTATCCCAGAGGGTGATGAGTAGAAGGACTCTCCTTCTGCTCACCCTCAATCTAAAATTGCCTAAAAAAATATGCGATAAAAACATGGCAACATGGGAAAGGATAAGAAAGTGAGAGATGAGTTCAAAACTCAAACAATCTTAGTTGAATTCAAAATTCAACTAACTTTGAATCAGTCCAACCTTTGGACCAAGTCAAATGGAGATAGAATAGAGGGTGCAGTTACCTCTCAGGCATGGGAAACTCTCACATGAATTCATAATTCACGTGAAGAATGGCAAGGGTCAAAACAAAGTGGCATAGAGAGAAACATCATTTGAAATTCAAACTTATTTAACTTGGTCCAAATTGGTTTCGATCAAATCAATTATTTAGACCAAATTAGATTAGGCTAAATCCAACCAAATTAGGCTTAATCTAAATTAATTAATTTTTAATCAAATTAAAAATTAATTAGGTGCAGGTCCTGATCAAATCAGGATCGAATCCTTCTTAGTGATTAGGTCATCTTATGACCTGATCGGATCAAACTCAATCAAATTAAATTCAATCAAACTTGATCGAATCCTCATCGCTCAATTAAATTGAGCTAATCAATAATCGAATTGCTAATTAATCCTCCAAAAATATCAAAATTTCAATCGAATGGATGTCCAGATAATAGAGTTCCATCAATATGAAACTTCTGAAGAGTCCCAATCTAGTGGGACTCTTGAACCCATTATCCCAAATGAATGGAACTCAAGATCACAGAGTATCAAATCAATAGAACTCTTGATCAGAAAGTCCTGGACGAGTAGGACTAAAGTCCTAGTCGAGTGGAACTCTTGACCACAGTGTCCTAGGTCATCAGGACTCATGATCAGCCATCAGATCAGGTAGGAACTCCTTATGTGTGGTCTAGTCCTACTCGAGTGGGACTCTTGACCACAATGTCCTAGGTCATCAGGACTCATGATCAGCCATCAGATCAGGTAGGAACTCCTTATGTGTGTGACCCCATAGGTTCGAATCCTAAGTTGGTAGCACAGAAACCAATTTTTTGTACCAATCGATGTGACCACCTAGTAATGGTACCCGACGTTCGGATAGGTCGAAAAGTTTCAATGCAATAATGATGAACTTATGGAATATGGTTATTGTACAGTTCATCCTCTTGACCTTGATGCTCAAAGGATGATCTAGGATTTACTGTCAATCCTAAAAATCATCCACAGTGTATTTCAAAATTCAGTGTCCATCGAATGGACCACCCCAATCAAGGGTTTGCTAAATTGAAATATAGTGATGTACTTGCTCCAACACTTGGAGGGGTCAATCCTATCTTGACTCACATACCGACTTCACAAGTACTTGACTACATCCAGTAACGTTCCATCACTGAATTAAAAATTCAGATAGTCTGGTACCTAAGTATAGTGAGTTGCTTGCAAGTTACCATGGTGGTCTCAGGTCTAAGGGATACTTATATCTATATCCTTCACGAGCAACTCTTGACAGCAGAGAGCTCCGAAGTTGGATCATGTTTAGTGAAATATACTCCTACACTTCACCTGCATGCCATAATAGTATCTTCATACTTCTTGGTTAAGAGGACAACCAACACTTATGGCACATAATGCCCTACACTCAATACATTATCATCCTAGATAATAGTGTATCATTTAATCGCGAACTAGTTTAAGGACTAAATGATAAATCCTCTTTTGTCGAGTCTAAATAGTCCTAAGGACTTTAGCACAAAAAAGTTCATTATTGGAAGATGCACAAAGTGATGAAGAGGCCAAAATAATAATTTTATTTATTAATAATTTAAGTATAATTACATTTAGCTCAACCATCTATAACTTGATGATTGGCTTTAGAATACATTTTCCAACAACTCTTACTTAGACTAAAGCCACTCAAAATAATATCGAATACCATCTTTCATTTGTAATTATTGAACTCTTTGATTCTGAGAGCTTTAGTAAAGGGGTCGGCCATGTTCTTTTTTTCATTGATCTTTTGAAGCTCAATATACCTCGTTCCACGATCTCTTGTACAAGATGGTAGCGACGCGGAATATTCTTGGTGCACTGATGTGCCTTTGGCTCCTTCGCTTGAGCTATGGCTCCAGTGCTATCACAGTAAAGCAGAATCGAACCATCTAAGAAGGGTGCCACTTCCAACTTATTGATGAACTTTTGCAGCCACAGCTTTTTTTGCAGCATCGAATGCTGTGACATACTCTACCTCGCACATAGAATCGACCACATTATGCTATTTAGAACTTTTCTAGCAGACTGCTCTATTATTCAGGATAAATACATAACTTGACACACTCTTGCTGTCATTATGATTTGACTGAAAACTGAAATCAATATATCCTATAAGTTTCAAGTCAGTATCTCCATAGATAAGCCCACTGATCCTTAGTATTTTTTAAATACTTCAAGATTATCTTTACAATCTTCTAGTGATTCTCATTTGGATGAGACTGGTATCTGCTCACTATCCTTAGTGAGTATGCCACGTCTGATCTCGTACACGTCATGGCGTACATAATTGAACTCACTACCAAAATATATGGTATTCTAATCATATACTCTCTCTCTTGAGGAGTTGTTGGACAATCCCTCTTTAAAAGAGAAATTTCATGGCCTATCGAAAGATAGCCCTTTTTAAAATTCTCCATGCTGAATCTCTTCAGTATGGTATCAATGTACATGGACTGGAACAATCCAAGCAACCTTTTAGATCTATCCCTATAGATCCTCATCCCTAGGATATAGAAAGCTTCTCCCAAGTCCTTCATGGAGAATTGTGATGATAGCCAAACCTTTATTTTTTGTAATGCTGGGATGTCATTCTCGATTAAAAGAATATTATCCACATACAAAATAAGAAATATAACTATAGAATCGTTAGCCCATTTATACACATAGGGTTTCTCTCCATTCTTAACGAAGTCATATGTTTTGATCACCTTATCAAAATGCATGTTCCAACTCTGAGATGCCTGCTTCAATCCATAGATGGATCTTTGAAGCTTGCAAACCTTAGACTCGTCTGTGGATGTGAAATCCTTAGGTTGTATCACATATACCTCTTCATCCAGCTCTCCATTTAGAAAAGCTATCTTCACATTCATTTGCCAGATCTCATAGTCTAGGTATGCTGCTATCGCAAGTATAATTCGAATGGACTTGAGCATTGCCACTGAAAAAAATGTCTCATCATAGTCAATACTATAATGCTGACGATATCCCTTGGCAACCAGATGGGCTTTATAGATCTCCACCTTTTCATCTGCATCCCATTTTCTTTTAAAAATTTACTTACACCCAATGGATTTTATCCCTTCAGGTGGGTCCATACACTATTGACCTTCGTGGACTCCATTTTGGATTTCATGGCTTTCAACCATAAATCAGAGTTGGACCTCTGCATGGCATCTATATAGGTGATCGGATCCTCATCATTCTCATCGAGTTTAATAGGATCACCATTTCAGACCAAGAAACCATAGTATTTGTTCGGTTGATGCGGTACTCTATCGAATCTTCTTAAGGGTGTATCTTCAACAGGCTTTGGGTTTGATCTTATCAAATCTAGTTCTATAGGTTCACAAGAATGTATCAATTTTTTCACCTATCGAACTTCATCAACCTCAATATTAGAGACAGCTGTTCCTTCCATAAGGAACTTCTTTTTCAAAAAGTCTGCCCTATTGCTGACATTTCTTTTGCTCTTTAGCAAGGTAGAAGTAATAACCCCTAGTTTTCTTAGGGTACCCTATGAACAAACATTTATCGAACCTAGGTCCAAGCTTTTCTGGTTGCAAATGCTTGACATAAGTTAGACATTTTCAAACCCTAAGGTGAGAGAGTGTCGATCTACACCCAATCCATATCTCATATGGAGTCTTTGTGATAGACTTGCTCAGAATGTTATTCAAAATAAAACAAATAGTCTCGAGTGCATACCCCCAGAATGAAATTAGCAGACTCGTAAAGCCCATCATGAATGAACCATGTCCAACAATGTTTGATTCCTTCTTTCAGATACACCATTTGCTGTGGTGTTCCAGGAGGGGTCCACTGAGAGAGAATCCCATTCCCTCCTAGATATGTCAAAAATTTATTGGAAAGATATTCATCTCCTCGGTCAGATCGAAGAGTTTTAATACTCTTCTCAAGTTATTTTTCTATCTTATTTCAATATCATTTAAATATTTCAAATGAATTGGATTTACTCTTCATAAAATAGACGTAACCATACCTAGATAGATTGTCAGTAAATTTAATGAAGTAGTAGAACCCACCACTAGCACATGTGTTCATAGGTCCACATACATCAGTATGTACTACACCTAGAAGCTCAGTGGTCCGTTCATCCTTTTCAGTAAAAGGTGATTTGGTCATCTTACCAAGAAGATAAGACTCATAGGTATTCAATGATTCACAATCATCAATGTCAAGGATATGCTCCTTGACTAACCTATTGATCCTATTCTTATTTATATGATCGAGCCGATAGTGCCAAAGATAAGCATCAATGATATTATCTAGTTTTGAGCATTTATTCGATGTGTACATTACACTAATAGGCTATGATAAAATATAAATGCCATAACTTAATTATCCTTGCATTATTGTGATATCATTCATAATGATATCGCAATATATCCCTTTATTGATAAATAATAACCATCTTGGGCCAAAAGCCCAACAGATATTATGTTCATCATAAAATATGGATAATAGCGACAGTCACCTAAAATGACATTATTATTTTTGAAAACAAGTTCAAGAGTTTTCAATGCTAGGACTAGAACATTCCTTCCATCCCCAACATTAAGAAATCTTTCACCATTCTCAAATTTTCTATCAATTTGAAGTCCATGCAATGAATTGCATATATGAACTAGACTCTCGATATCTAATATCCAGGTAGATGTATCATAAATAGTAAAATTGTAAGGCGTTATTACATAACTGAAGAAACAAGATCTAGGATTTTATAGGTAGATCTAAAAAAATTTTTCAAGATCTTACAGCGAATGACTTAAATAAATCAAATATTTATTTAAATAAATATATTAACATCTAGATCTCAGATCTATTACATGATCAAGGTATGATATTAAATTAAAAATTAAAATCAAATAAAAAAGTAAAAGATTGATCAAATCAACCTAGATCTACACTACATCAAATGCAGGTATGAAGTTAATAGATCAGATCTATTACCTGAGTAAGTTAGATGTTCTAACTTATTGATCTGGGCTTGAGAATGAAGTCACGAGCTGCATACACATCCGGCCTCTAGGAGTCATCCACACAAGCCTACGATCTCTGATATGAAGTTTGATGCAGAAAATTAGCATGGCATGCTAGTACTGCGCTGATCCTTCTTTTATGGTTAATTCGATGCTCTCTTCTTTAAAATTTGGACTCTCCAAAATATAATAAAAAAGATGAGAGTTTATTGATCTGAGACTCTCTTAGAAAAAACTCAAAAAAGGAGGAGAGATTGAAAATAAAATAGCCCTAGAAGAAGACCCTTTTCTTCTTCTCTTCTCTTACCTAGACACCTAGTTTGGTGCCTATGGAACCCCCACTCCCAAGGACCATCTTCCTCTGATTTTTGCATACTCCAAACCTTTCCCAAAGCTTTGTATTTTATAAAAAATTTAGAATAAAATTTATTCAATAAATAGAGAAAAAGAAGAGTCCAAGTTAGATCAAAATTCGAGACTAGGAATATCCAAACATTGAAAGTTGTTGGGGTGCCTAACTCTTGGGCGCCTCCTCCATAATTATTGGCATGGACCAGCAAGGGAGGGTGCATAAAAAGAAGATTATTTTCATGGAATAAGAAAAGAATTAATTAAAAGAGGGGGCGGTACTCAAGGGAAGGTGTTTTGGTCAACAAGGATTCTATCTCATAGAGTCCTAAGCAAAACTAACTCTTTTGACTTGGTCTTCCAACAAATTGCCTTATGAGAAAAGGAAGAGAGAAAGAGGACATGAGAAGCCATGGGCGTGGAGAATTTTCATGTAAGAAACAAAACAAAAAGGGGATGGGGCATGAGGATTAAGTGGCATAAGTGATAGGGAGCCCTAGTCACACTAGGACTCCTATTTTGACTTGGTCAAACAAGATCTTTTGATCAAATAAAATTAAGATTAAATCAATCCAATTAAATAAGACCATAACCCATTTAAGAAATTAATTAAATTATATTTAATTTTAATTTATTTTCTAATCAAATTAAAAAATTAGGTTAATCCGAGTCCTAGTTAGACTAGGACTAGTTCTTCCTTGCACTTGGCTTATCCAATAAATCAATTAAACTTGATCAAATCAAGTTCAAACTAAATTTAATTAAATTATATTTAATTAAACTTAATCTTAGTCTATTGACTTAATCAAATTAAGCCAATTAGCAATCCAATTGCTAATCGATCCTCCTGCAATACTTGCACTAGGTTAAACACCAATCATATTGATTATTTTACCCTAGAACGATTCTTAATCATTGATCAACCATCCGATCAAATCATAAGCTCTAATGTATGTGATCTTATAGGTCTGAACTTAAGTTGGTAGCATAAAAATAAATTTTTATACCAATCAAAGTGACCATCTAGCAACGATACCCGATGGCCGGATAGGTCGAGGGTGTAGAACACCATCCTTAGAACCCATGTGGATATAGTTTCCATATAATTCATCTCCTTGACCACAATGCTCCTAGGACACCTCAGAGTTTAACTATCAACTCTGATCAGGTTGTCCACATTATATTTTAAAATATCAAATCCATCTGATGGATTATCTTGACCAAGGTTTTGCTATATTGAAATATAGTTATACATTCTTCTCCAACTCTTGGAGTGGTCAATTCCATCTTGATCATACTCCAACTTTGTAAGTACTTGACTGCGCCTAAAAGCATTCCATTGCTAAATTAAAAATTCAATTAGTTCGATACTAAAGCACAGTGAGTTGCTTGCAAGTCACTAAGATGAATATAGGTCTAAGGGATACTTATACCTATATCCCATCAAAGATATTTTTGATAGCAGAATGCTCTAGAGTTGGTCATGTTCAATGATGATGTACCCATACATCTCATCTGTATGCTATACCAATATCTCCACACTCCTTAGTCAAGAGGACGATCAACCTATATGGCATATAGCGACCTATGCTCGATAGATGCTGTTGTCCTAATTAATTGCCTATCATTTGGTCATGAATAAATTTAGGGACTAATTGATAAATCTTCTCTTTATCGAAACTAAACAGTCCTAAGGACTTCATCACAATAATGGAGTTCATTAGAAGGTGTAAACTTATGATGAAAAAGATGTCAAAATATTTTTATTAATTAATAAATTAATTATAATTATAAAATAGCTCAACCATTAATATGCTGATGATTGGCTTTGGAACATAATTTTCAACAACTCCCACTTATCCTAAAGCTACTCGACACAGTATTTAATACCTATCTTCGACTTATGATTGTTGAACTCCTTGATTATCAGAGCTTTAGTGAAGGGGTCGGCTAGGTTCTCCTTTCTATCGATCTTCTGAAGGTCGACGTCACCACGATCCATGATTTTAAAAATTAAATAAAAGCGATGTAGAATATGATTTGTCCGCTAGTGTGCCTTCGGTTTCTTTGCTTGAGCTATGGTGCCGGTGTTGTCGCAATAGAGCAGGATTGGACCATCAATGGAGGGTGCTACTCCAAGCTTAGTGATGAACTTTCTCCATCACACACCTTCCTTCGCTGCATCTGATGCTGCCATATACTCTGCTTTGCAAACAAAGTCAGCCACTGTATGCTGCTTGAAACTTTTTCAGCAGATGGCTGTTGAAAATATATTCCAAAGCCAATTATCAGTCTATTTATGGTTGGGCCATATATTTATAATTGTATATAAATTATAAATTAATAAAAGTTATTTTGATATTTTTCATCATAAATTTTGTTGTCTTCTAATGAACTCTTGTGTTATGATGAAGTCCTTAGGACTCTCTAGATTCAGCAAAGAAGGATTTATCATTTAGTTCTTAAATAGTTCACGATCAAATGATACATATTACTTAGGATGACAACGTTTATCAAGTATAGATCATTGTGTTCCATATGGGTTGGTTATCCTCATAACTAAGGAGTGTTGTGACACTGATATGGCATGCAAGTAAGATGTATGGGTACATCTACACTGAATGTGACCAACTCCAAGGCTTTTCTCCTATCAAGATTAGCTTCGCTGGAATATGGGTATAAATATCCCTCCGATCTGAGATCACCATGGTGACTTTCAAGCAACTCACTGTATTTTGATGTCGGACTATCTGAATTTTTAATTTAGTGATGGAAGATTTTTGAGCACAGTCAAGTACTTGTAGAGTCGGTGTGTGTATCAAGATGGAATTTTGGAAGCTGTGTTCAATTATATTTTAATTTAGCAAAACCTTGGCTAGGATAGTCTTAGTGAGGAGTCACGGGACTAATTGCTTTAAGACACGACATGCATGTATTTTCTAGGATTGATAGTCTAACCCTGAGTCATCTATTACACAGAGGTCTTAGGGATGAATTATACGATACCCATATTCGCATAGATTCTGAATGTTACGGTTGCGATTATTCGACCTATCCGAACATCAGGTACCATTACTAGATGGTCACTTCGATTAGTATAGAAATTGATTTCTATGCTATCTGCTTAGGTTCGAACCTGCGGGGTCACACACATTAGGAGTTCCTATCTGATCTGATGGCTGATCAAGAGTCCCATTGGTCTGGAACTCTATGGTCAAGAGTTCTACTGGATTGAGACTTTATGACCAAGAGTCCTACTGGACTGGAACTCTAAGTCTGACTTATTTAGGACTCTCTGATCAAGAGTTTTATTGGTCTGAGACTCAATGGTCAAGAGTCTCACTGGACTAAAATTCTATGATCAAGAGTCCTACTGCACTGGGACTCTAAGTCCTACTTGTCTAGGACTCTCTGATCATGAGTCCTGATAATCTTGAAAATTATGGTCAAGAGTCCCACTAGACTGGGACTCTATGACCAAGAGTCCTACTAGACTAAAACTCTGAGTCCTACTCATCTGAGACTCTCTGATTAAGAGTTTCACTAGTCTGAGACTCTATGATCATGAGTTCGATTCGTTTGGGACACTAGGTTCAAGAGTCCCATTGATTTAGGACTCTTCAAGAGTTTCATGTTGATAGGACTCTATTGTCCAGTAACCCATTCGATTTAGACTTAGATATTTTTAGAGGATTAATTAATAATTTGATTGTTGATTAGCTTAATTTGATTGAGCGATAAGAATTCGATCAAGTTTGATGGAATTTGATTCGATTGGATTTGACTCATGAGATGACCTAATCGCTATGGGAGTTTTAACCCTGATTTGATCAGGACATAGATCTAATTAATTTTTAATTTAATTAAAATTTTATTAGATTAGACTAAGCCTAATTTGGTTGAAACCAATTAGGACCAAGTCAAATGAAGTTTGAATTCAAATTCTCCCATGCACCCATCATTTTTGACTTTTCCACTCTACTTCCCATGCCCTCCCTTTTGTTTGTGAAATATTTTTTGAGAAATAAAATATGCATGCAGAAGGAGAGTCCTTCTACATGTTAAACACAAGGGAGGGGGCGTTGGATAAGGATAAGAGGCTCATTTGATTTTTGAAATCAAGTGAGTGGTTAAAACCTCTTAACCACTCAACCCTTATCATTTTTCATATAGTTTTTCCATGGTATTTATGTCAATAAATTATGAAAATTTTTGTGCATGTAGGAGAAGGAGTTAGAATTACTTTATAAAAATTTTAGAGTGTTTGAACATCATTTTTGGGCCAAAAAAATCTTATAGTGAAGGTGAATCCTGCAGCACTTTGCTTTTCCCTCATCCCTCTCTTCTCTTATGATTTTCATCTATAAGGATATCCTATTTTTATGTATGATCTAAATAGAAATTATAGATCTAAAAGTTATCTTTCTATGAAAACTTATTTTGTAAAAAGACTCCATACAAAGAGGATGTGATAGGATTTTTAGTGTGTCAGGGTTTTTGTGCCGAGTGAAATCCTAGATTTGAGAATCTGGGTTCGGATGGAGAGATCGAATGTTGTGAGCATTGGATCGCCACCAAATTTGAAACACATCTTCATTATACTCTAATATTTATGTTTTAATTTTTTAAAATATCTAAAAAATAAAAAAATATATGATCGATCGTGATCAGCCATCGAAGGCTCCGACGAGGAGCTAGCACTTCAGTGGGGCTGATTGGGACTAGGAGCTCCATATGGACCAACCATAGAGGCGAAACATATGTGCAGCTATGACATGATACCAAAGAATTATTCATTAAACTTAGATTATGATGATCGACTATCCATGAAAAGATATTATGTTCTAAACATGTAGATGTAGTAAATAGTTTATTACATAATTTTATTTTCAGATCTATTGATGTATGCATGTATATTATGTTTAGATTCGAATGTGTAGGATTAAATAATCTAATATGATCAATAGATAATTAATTAAATTAATTATTTTTCACTACATCATTGCTATTTTTGAAATATTTTTCAAAAGTAGCATAGCAAATCCTATACTATTTTTCTTTAATTGGTATCAGAGCAAGGCTCTCTAAACATGATATTGTTGTATATTTAGATTAATAATTTAGATTTAATCTAAATATTGATATAATAATTAGAGTAATTAGATCTAAAAAATTAAAATCTAGATCGCACGGACTGCAGGTTGTCCTACTATAGGATTTACCCCCTATAGTGAAAAGATTATCCTGATACGTTGCTGATCTATATCATTAATCATAAAATTATTAGATTTGATCTAATATTTTATGATTTAATTATATTAGACTTAATCTAATTTATGATTATGAATGTATAATTAGATAAAGTTGGATTCATGATTTCATGATGATGTAGTGTACATAGTTTCAGATTAAACCCTACAACTAGTGTTGTTTGTGAATTGAGACAATTTAATTTTGAAATGAGTCGACTCAATTGGTGAACAATGCTAAGTTATAAAGAACCTTTCAAAATTAAAAATATTTTTGAAATGTCGAATCCTAACACTCAGCCCATAAACTTAATTAAAAATAAAGTATAATGATTTAGTGCCTAGAATTATGAATTAAGACTCTAAGTCATTAATCATAAACTTATGGGTTATTGGGTTAGCTGAATTAGGTCCATAAATTAGGTTAGACCTAAGGTTAGTTAAAAGATGGACTAATTTAGAGTAATTGATCAAATCTAATTAAATATTAATTTAGATTAGATCAAGGACTCTATAGACTCAATTACAATAGTTGTAGTTGGTCAAGTCTATGCCTTTAACAAGAACTAAATGGACTTGATTCAAGGCTACACGGTCGAATCCAAAATTACTAGATTGGTCAAATTAAAATTAATGAATCAGATGGTGTCTAAGGTAAGTTTGGCAGTTTGATCAGTGGTTTTTAATTAGGAGCTACTCGCACTGATTTGGTCTTTGACGAGTTAATGGCATATCCCTTCCATTGATCTCACTTACCTAGCCATCCTAGTGAGTTAGATTTTGATTAGATTACTTGTTGATTTAGGCTCACCCATGTCTGCTAGGTAAATCAGTCTGACTGATTTAGGTGCTTCTAATGCCAGTTTAGATTAGATTCTTTTCTGACCTGGTGAAGTCAGTGGGAGGATCAAAATTGGCTCATAAATTTTTTTAAATTGGTTAATTAAATCCTCTAAAATTATTAGATCCTTAAAAATAAAATAGTTATATAGATAACTAAATCATAGCCTCCCATTAAGTTGAGTAATAATGGGTTCATTAGTGTAATGATCATTGGAGGTCCAAAGGCTTGGTGATTATTGACTAATGAAATTATCATTCATAAAATGATAATTTGGTTAAGTCTTTTTGATGGTGGTTAAATTGATTGACCAAAGTCGGGTCTGATCATTTATTGGTTAGATAAGACCAAATATGATCATGTTAATAGTTGAACCTAATCGAACCTTTTTCAGTAGAGGCCAAATCCTACTGATTAGGTCTATGAGGCAAAATCAATGTTACTAGAAGTTATTTAGAGAAATAATTAATTTTGAATCTACCCATAGGTGCACATGGGTTGACCAACCAAAGTTGGGCTCATGTGTAGTCTATGTGGATTCTAGTACCTACTAAGGAATTAGAGTAATTCCTCGAATTGGAGGTAGAGGCTATCAATTCGTATAAAATAGTGGAAGGATCTTTAGACTGAAGTCTAAGTATTTAGGATTAATAATTCATATACTAATTAGGTTTGCTTTTTCTTTTTGTATAGATATGGCCACTAACCTATCGCTCCGATCATTGTTAGACCATAATAAATTAATGGGATCCAACTACGATAGCTGGTATCGTAAGTTGAAAATCATTCTGGAGCATGAGCGGATCCTTTATATGGTAACGGATTGAGCACCTGAGGAGCCAACCTCGAATGCTAAGGAAGCGGTCTGAGATACTTATTTGAAGTGGGTCAATGACCGCACCATCGTTTGATGTATAATATTGATGGTAATGAATGACAAGTTCAGCCGCAGGTTTGAAAATATCCAGCCATAGGAGATGCTTCAAATATTGAATGACTCTTTTGGCATGCCGGACGATGTTGAAAGGCACAAAATAAGTTGTACCATTTTCAATGCTTGGATGAGCGATGGGGCCTCAATCACCGATCATGTATTATACATGATTGAGATGATTGAGTGCCTTAGCAAGTTGGGCCTTCCCCTACATGAGCAGCTCGATAAGGATACGATCCTTAATTCTTTACCCAAGTCCTTCCTTCCCTTCCTAAGTCATTTTAGAATTACAAAGCTTACAGTGAACTACCACAGCTTGTTGGGGTTGCTGCAGAACTTTGAGAAGGATCACCAACTCCATAAGGAGATAGTGAATGTAGTGGGAGGATCTTCTTCTGATCGTCGACCCTTTAAGAAAGAAAAGAAAAATAAGAAAAAAAAAAAAAAGAAGGTGTGGCTGCATGCTAGAATGACTGCACATGGTCAGACCAAGAAGTGCAAGCTCGATTAGAGCCAGGCAGAGTGCTTCTTCTATAAGAAGCAGGGGCATTGAAAGAGGAACTGTCCTCTGTATATTGACTCCTTGGACCCGAATAGGCCGAGGAAGAAGCAAGTGGTTGCTGGGCAAGGTAATTATATGATAACACCTTGCAATTTTTTCTTATTTGGTTCTACTACCTGGGTATTAGATACTGGAAGCCCTTATCATATTTGTAATTTTATGCAGGGCTTGTAGGTCACTAGGAGATTTGATCAAGGTGAGAAGTTCTTGAACGTTGGAGATGGAAGACAAGTTTCAATTCTAGCTTTAGGAATCATGAACCTTGTAATCAATTCAAGTAAAGTTATTCTTAATGAATGTCATTATTGTCCAACTTTCTTATTGAATATCATTTCTGTAGGCCTTTTGGCCATGAATAGTTTTAAAATATCAATAAAATTTTTTTTTATAATATCACTTTGAATGGTGTTACAATTTTGATTGGACAATTGAATAACAGAATTTATTTTACTTTCTATGCATGTTAACATGGTTTAATCCTCTAGTAAACGTCCTAGAATTAGTGATGTGTCTGATGTCTACCTTTAGCATTGTAGGCTAGGTTATATTAATAAGAATAGAATTAACATGTTAGCTTAAGAAGGAATTCTTGAGGTTAGTGATTGTGAGTCACTTCCAACCTGTGAGTCCTGTCTTCTTGGTAAGATGACTAAGTCATCTTTTACTAAAAAAGGTGAACGAGCTACTGAACTCTTGAGTTTAGTATATTCGGATGTATGTGGACCCATGAGCTCAAGTATCAGAGGTAGATATTTCTGCTTCATAACCTTCACAGATGACCTATCGAGGTATGGGTATGTCTATTTAATGAAGCATAAGTTGGAGTCGTTTGAAATGTTCAAACTATTTCAAAATGAGGTAGAAAAGCAAATTGGAAAGAGTATTAAAACTCTTCGATCTGACCGAGGGGGTGAGTACCTTTTCAATGAATTTTTGACATATCTTAGGAAGAACGGGATTCTCTCCCAATGGATCCCTTTTGGAACACCACAACATAATGGTGTGTTTGAAAGGAGAAATCGGACTTTGTTGGACATAGTTCGATCCATGATGGGATTTGCTGATTTACTAATCTTCCTATGGGAATATGCACTTGAGTCAGCTTGTTACATTCTAAATAGAATTCTGAATAAATCTATTAATAAAACACCATATGAAATATGGATAGGGCGTAAGCCAATGCTTTCACACCTTAGGGTTTGGGGGTGTCTGGCCTATGTCAAATCAAGCTTGGGCTTAGGTCTGATAAGTGTAGTTTTATAAGTTACCTAAAAGAAACCAAAGGGTACAACTTCTACCTTGCTGATGAGCAAAAAATGTTTGTCAGCCTTAAGATAGTCTTTTTAGAAAAAGTGTTTCTTAGTGAAGGAACTAATGTCTCCAAGGTCGAACTTGATGAAGTATGATAGGTGGAAGAATGGACACGAGTTGTTGAACCTGAGCTGGATCTGATTAGATCAGACCCAGAACCCATTGTAGAAGCATCCTTAAGGAGATCTGGTAGAGTACCACATCAACCAGATAGATACTATGGTTTTTAGATCCGAGATGGGGATCCTATTGAACTCGATGAGAATGATCAAGATCCAATCATCTATATGGATGCAATGTAGAGATCCGACTCTAAGAAATGGCTTGAGGCGATGAAATCCGAGATAAAATCCATGAAGGTCAATGATGTATGGACATTGGTTGACCCACCCGAAGGGGTAAAACCCATAGGGTGTAGGTGGGTCTTCGAAAGGAAAAGAGGCACAGACAAAAAGGTGGAGACCTATAAAGCCTGTCTGGTTGTCAAGAAGTATCATCAACGTTATGGTATTGACTATGATGAGACGTTCTCTCCTATAGCAATGCTCAAATTCATTCAGATAATACTTGCCATAGTTGCCCATCTAGACTATGAAATTTGGCAGATGGATGTGAAAATAGCTTTTTTGAATGGAGAGCTGGATGAAGAGGTGTATATGATACAACCTGAAGGTTTTACATTCAAAGATGAATCTAAGGTGTGTAAGCTTCAGAGGTCCATTTATGGACTAAAGCAGGCATCTCGGAGCTGGAACATACGATCTGATAGAATAATGAAAATGTATGGCTTCGTTAAGAATGAAGAAGAGCCCTGCATATACAAATGGGCTAATAGTCCAGCAATAGTATTCCTAGTATTGTATGTGGATGACATTCTCTTAATCGAAAATGATGTCTCTGCATTACAAGAAATAAAGATCCGACTGTCATCATAGTTCTCCATGAAAAATCTAGGAAAAGCTTCCTACATCCTAGGGATGAAGATCTATAGAAATAGATCTAAAAGGTTGCTTCGATTATCCCAGTCCACGTACATTGATACTATGCTGAAATGGTTCAGCATGAAAAATTCTAAGAAAGACTATCTACTGATAGGCCATGGAATTTTTCTTTCAAAGAGAGATTATCCAACAACACCCTAGATAGAGAGCGTATGAATAGAATACCATATGCTTCAGTAGTGGGTTCTATAATGTACGCCATGATATGTACGCGATCCGATGTGGCATACTCATAAGGTGCAGTGAGTAGATACCAATCTAATCCAGGGGAGAATCACTGGAAGGTTGTTAAAACCATCCTAAAGTATTTAAGAAATACTAAGGACCAGTGGCTTGTATATATGGTGAATTAGACTTAAAACTTATGGGGTTCATAGACTCCAGTTTTCAGTCCGATCATGATGATAGCTGAAGGGAAATCCTGATTTCCCTGACCAGGTTCGTTCAGATCTGATCAGATCAAGAGATATATTTCAAAATTTTTTTCTTAGATCTGCGTCAGATCAGGGATGCTTCAGATCTGATTCTTATTTATTTAATAAAAAATTAAATGAAAAGGATAAATTAAATCACATTCAATTTACCTGAATAGGGTAATCCTATTACCCTGTTGATGATCCTGTTTGCAGCGGAAGGTTCTGGATCAAGCCACGCAAGCGCCTGGCCTCTACCGGTATCCACTCGGGCTGGATCTGGAGATCCTCTTCTTCTCTATCACGCCTCCAAAAATCAGATCTGGATCTGATCTGGAGGATCTTCAAAACTCCTTTTGAAGATCTGCAGTCGCTCTTCGCAGCAGCGCAGCCTTCTTGCTTTTGATCTCCTTTTCTTGATCTAAATCGCACCAATCCAAATCCAAAACACTTTTGGACGTGGAGAGCAAGGGGAGAAGAGAGTATGGCGTGGAGAAAGGGGAGAGAGGCAGCCTTGGGGCGTGGGAAGATTGCTTCTTGATTGATTTTTTCACTTGGGCGCTGGGTCTCTTATATAGACTAAGCGTGATCCAAGTCATCTTCCTCCCAACCAATCACAACCCTTTGTGAAATCAGATCTAAATCTGATTGGTGGGATTAGAGTCCCCTGGATTCCTACTTGGAGAGTGCCTTGGACCAGTCAAACTGGATTCTTAGAAGAACTCTCATTGGAATCCTAAAGGGAGATGGAGTCCTTGTCCAACAAGGACTCCTAGGCGCCTCCTACTTGGGCTCACGCCACCCTTGGCGTGCGCCCTTCTCCTTGCCAGGTTCTGGCAGGGGGACAAGCCCCCACCAGCTCTCCAATAGGTGCATGACATGTGGTCAAAAGTCAAAGGGTGAATGGTCAATGTTTGACCAGTCAAAGGTAGACTTTTGACCAAAGTCAAAGAACAAGAAATGGCAGGTGACCAAAATGGCAGGTAATGTCTTACAAATAAGACAACCTATTCTGACTTGGACAACCTCTAGTCAGACCATATGAAGGCCTCTGATTGAGCACAAACTCCTTTGGCTCAGTCAGGACAACTTATTTATGATAGTAAAAGAAGAACGTTAGGTTCAATCGAGTGCTAGCACGATTTCCTTGAACCTAATTGAATCTCATTCAGATCAATTGAACTAGATCAGTTCAATTGATGATCACCAGACTCAAACCCTTGTTTGTGTGACCCAGTTAGGTTCAGTTCTGTATGGTAATGGGATATGTCATGATCTCTATCATAGACATCATCGAAACTCCTTTCGATGGATCAGAACTCTTCTGATTCGAACAGCTAGAATGATCGATCATCTAAATCATTCTAATTGCTCCCAAAATCCACCAGTGACACCTAGCAGTATATGGTGGCAACCCATCAGAGCTGAATGCGAACCTCTTGGTGCAGCTACCTGTGTGATTCAGTTCTTCTATCTTGAGCCCCGATCAGATTAGGGTTAAGGTGAACTCGTCAAACCCTAGTCTCTGTCATATGATGTAATCATTCGATTCGAGTCCAATGTGAAAATCTAAATAGAAACTCTTTCTATTATTTCACTCTGCCATGGCCATGGGCTTCAGGACTTGATTCTCTGATCATCATAGGGCTACTCCTCTACCACCGAGGTAGATAGATTCCATCTTGATGCAATCCAGTTCCTACAATGAACATGTCATAGCCAACATACACCTCAGGGTTCCATATGGCTAGGAGACCGAGTAATGGTGTAGTCAAACTATAACACCCTCAAGGTGAACTGCCGATGCATCTCAGGTCAAAGAACCAGACACACTACTGCAGCATCGAGTCAGTCATTGACGAGAAGGTAGACTCCCTAATGACTACTCGAGGTGGTCACGCTCAGTGCCCTCGTTCTCTAACGAGTACCTGTACTCTCGCTCCGGTGTCTCCACACCGTAGACTCAAGACTCATCTACTAAAGAGAAGCGATTGTACACCAACCTTCCGGATCAATCACCATCCTCGTGATGATCCTATGGTCGGGAGCATTTTATGAGTTAATAATGATTATTCATGTCATAAATTTTCAACTCTTGAAAATATGAATTATCATTACCATTAACTCAAAGGATGTATCACAGACACTAAATATAATTACCATGCTGTGACTAGAAAATAAGTCCATTTATTTTTATACGTCAAATTAGGAATTTTGCCCCTAGAAATTATTAGCAAGTGTCAGCCAATTCTGGCTTCTAGGCACAATAATCTAAACTCCACTTGTCTACAAGCCATTTGGCTACACAGTCTAAGTCCATCTTCCAAGGTGGGCTTCGATCCTTCGCTGGCCCAACGGCTTTGGGAAGTGGGTCTGCCACATATCTGTGGAAGTCTGACTCTCTTGACCTCAACTGTAGAACCTATTCTCAGGTAATCGGGATGAGAAGCGTATCACCATTTGCTGAAACTCTTCCAGCACAAACAGTCTGCCAGATGTCGACTTTCGATCATTCTATATGTCGCGACATGAAGCTCGAGGTCTGTGTGTATCCCTGGCAGGAGTTCTCCGTTACCAAAGACCAACATCATATCTAGTTCTTCTCAAGTACTTAAGAAACACTTCACAGAAGTCCAGTGTTCTTCACCTGGAATTGAATGATATCTGCTTGTGAACACTCGAGCATGCTATAATCAGTGTGTACATAGCATGGCATACTATGAGGCTCCCTATTGCAGAAGCATAAGGGATCGTTGCTCATACGTTTATTTCCTCAGGTGTGCTGGGGGCACATCATTCTTCTGGAAAGATGAATAAACTCCAATGTCCAATGAAGGATATTAATTCCCTCTAGGTTTTCCCATACTAAACCTCTTTAGTACTTCTCTATGTACATCTTCTGTGAAAAGTCCTAGCATCCTATTCGGTCTTATCCACTATAGACCTTAATTCCTAGAATACAATAGGATTGCTCACCTAGGTCTTTCATGGAGAATTCCCTTAGACAATCACATCTTGACTGTGTCAACAATGGGAACTATCATCCCAATAAGAGAAGATGCACACGTTACATATACTAGCGAAGAACAAACGCGCTCACACTGACCCTTTTGAAAAAACATGGTTCTCTTCATTTTTGATGAAAAACCAAACTTTTTGAATCACATCATTGAAACGAGTGTCCAGCTCGAATGGCTTGCTTAAGTCCCATAATGGACCTGTTGCACTTTGCAAACCTTGTGATCATATCACTGATTGAAACCTAGCGGCTGTTCCATATAGATACTTCCTCAAGATATCCATTTAGGATGCCGTTTTCACTCCATTTGCCATATTTAATCGAAATAGTGCAACAGCAAGCAATGTGCGGATGGGTATTTAGCATAGCATATCGGGAAAAGGTATCCTGATAGTCAATGCCTTCACGTTGAACTATTAATACTTTTGCCACCAGTACTAGTTTGAATGTCCTCCACATGTCCCTCTGCACCCAATCTTTCTTTGAAGATCCATTTACATCCAATAGTACTATCCTTCTGCGTGATCTACCAAGGTCGAGAGCTTGGTTTGAGTGCATCGATCCGATCTCTGACTTCATTGCCTCAAGCCATTCTTGGAGTCGATATTCTGATTATCGCGCTCGTTGTAGGTTTTTGGGATCATCACCATGAGCACATTACCTTGAGGAACATTATCCTCTGACATCCTCTGAATAATACCTAAGTATCTTTCAGGGGCGAGGGAAACTTCTTTCCGAATCTTACAACGAGTGGAGGAGGTAAGTGTGTCTTATTGGCTCAAATGATTTGGTTTTCCTCTTGGTCCTTAGCTCTTTCTGCTTTGGAGAGACTCTCATCAAGCTTAATCTGCTTTTCCAAATGCCACTATCTGAATATAACTATTTGTTTCAAGAATATATGGCACTTCGCTACTCACAAGTCACATGTGGTCTCAGGAACATGTAGAATCAGTAATCCTATATGAGGTCTTTGGATCATCCCGTATTGAATCAAGCTCTAAAAGAACTAAACTCTAACTCTGTCCGCTTGTTGTCTTTGTGAATAGAGCCGGACAACCCCAAATTCTGCATTCGACTCAGACTGGTTCGTTCAACCGTTGGCCATATTCATATACGGGTGTGAGTTAGGAACGGTTTTGTTGAGGGAACCCTATTCAGAAATAGATTAGAAGTTAATAAATGAATGTTCCCCAAGAAATCATCTGGGAGGTCTGTGAAGCTCATCATGGATCGACATATCCAATGAAGAGTCCGATTCTCCGTTCTGAACCCGCCATTGGTTAGGGTTCCTTGGATGGAGTCCATTGAGGAGACATGCCATTTTCCTTAGATAGTCTAGGAATTCCCGGCTAGATATTCACGCTCCTTCGATCTGACGAAAACTCCTTAATGGGTTTTCCAGTATTGTTTTTCTACCTTCATGTCTAGAATTCTTTGATTTCAAAAGCTTCCACGCA